>JAAOAS010000502.1:0-50779 GCA_013396035.1 Fusarium pseudocircinatum | reverse complement strand
AATACGAGCACTCTCTCCCCTCCCCCACCTTTTACAGACATGCGGATTCGTTTGACGATTCGTAACGATATTGAATTGCTCGGCAAGTTTTCCGTTAGCCCTTCGCCTTGTGCTGATAAGGGAAATGGGGGAACAGGGGGGGCCCTTGGGCAATGCGCATGGGCAGAGACAGGGTGGGAAAGGGTGGGTAATGCCAGACGAGAGGCGCAGGCCATCTCGAGCTATTCCGGCCTAGTCTGGACCCCTGAAGGAGCTGGAGATGGAGCTGCACCTCGTTCGAGTCAACTTGTCAGAAGGTGTCGCACAGCATCTGGTTCATGCATGGAAGGGAGAGTGTCCCAGGGTTTTGGTTTGACTAACAATCCTCCAGATCCTCCACTTACTGTGCTGTACAGTATCTTTGAGAACTCACAGACTGGTTTTGGTCGTTCTCAATATGGATTTAACAGAAGCAACACGAGATTGCGCACAAGATAGTCTGCTTGGCGTATGTCACTAGCAGTGAGCACCCCCAAGGCCCAAGTCACTCACTCTTTCACTGACTGATGAGTTGGGTTGGGGTATCAGATTACGCATCGTATTGCCCCAAATTGCTTCTCTTGGTCAAACATTGGCACTATCAAAGCGATAAAGCCAAGGGCAATGGTCTCTATTGCTTCTGTCCTGCCCTGCCATGCCCTCACTCGCCCTCGCTTGAGCCCGGTACAGTGCCGAGTTTCCATCGAACCCATGCATTCTCCATCTTTCATCTGCTCGTCTCTTCTCCATCTTTCCCGAGAGTCCGTGTTGATCCAGAACAGTTTAGAATGGGTTCATTGATCAAAGAATAGATTTCGACCCGCCTCGACGTCACTATTCCCACTTGATCGGAGCAATCCATGTTGGCACAGTAGCAGTAACGTTACAAAAAAAAGAAAAAGAACGATAGCGAAAACCCTAAGAGAGAAAAACACGAGCCTCCTCACGAGGTCTAGAGCTAAAGCGAAGCATAACATGCCAATGGCACTGAGGCTCAGCCCGCCACATGATGTCGCCTCTGTCCGTAGTTCGATAACGTGTTCTAATTTTATTCTTCACCTTGGCCTACCTGAGTTAGCCCTTGGCAGTCCCGTCGGCCATTTTTTTGGAGGGAGCATTCCATTCTCGCCCAGCCCAGCCCAATTGCCGCTTAGTTACTCACTCATATGACCATTCAGGGCTCTAGGCCTCCAAAGAGTTTAGGCCGGGCCGGGCTTTTGAGCTCGAATCAAATGCCCTGCCGCCCCTCTCACTGTAACGCTCGATCTGGGGGACGAGACGAATGTCATCGCGGGCGGGTTATGCCTGTGCCTGTCATTAATTGATTGCATTATCAAGTCTGTCATTGTACGAGTCTATAAGTGCATCTTGCTCTGATTTGTTTCTGACTTCTCAATCCTATGTTTCACTCTGTCGCATTCATCATCTTGAGCGAAACATTCTATATGCTTGCATAAGACATGTCCTTATGCGATACAGCCAAGTGAAACTGCGTCATGCCAAATTGGCTGACAATTTTTATCCCCTCTGTACTCCGTATTGACTTCACTCAACAGACGATCAGACGATATACACACTGAGCACCAAGATAACATCATCCCAACAAGAGAATGTTTTGCAAATCCTCATTTCAGGCCCTGTCTTTTGCTTCTGCTCATCACGTCCGTCTATCTCAGATCCTTACTCTCCTCACAGTGCCAAGCTAAAGCCCCCTTGGTCTAAAACTGACCCTGAGTTTCAGAGTCTCGAGATGTTCACCGAATCATCCAATCGAAGTATCGATTGCCCTTCAGCAAAGGGAGTTCTGACGCGCGGTATTTTCCTCCCAAGCTTCCTCGTTCGAGTGATTAACGTTTTCTTTTCACGTGGATTCACACCGACACGAGGTGATCGACATGAACATGTCTATCATCTCGGTTTACTTGACGTTTTCGGTTGATACCTCGTGTATCTGTTCCTTCAAAGTTCACGGATCCTTTCCGTTCTTTACTGTGATGTTTCCATCATTCGATTTAATTCACTTCAGCTTCTCGTCTAGCAATTCGGCCGGTTACCTCATTGCAGAGCCGATGTCCGAAACCCCCGTATTTACAACATCATTGTGGTCCTCCCCACCAAATGATTGACATTGACACCCAATACCGTGCCTGTCACTTTAACCCTTACGGGTGATCTTAACACACAGTCTTCAATAACTGCAGCCCTAGTGAAATCGTGGCCTATGTTGATTTCTATCGTGTCAGCGCTTTGAAGCTGAAGATGTCATCGTTCAGGTATTGGCAAATATTCATCATGAAGTATTCAATTACTACTCGAAATCATGCATTCGTAACCTGAGACGAAACCACCTCGTATCACCTCCTTTCCCAGTATCGCATCCGACACAAGCTGTTGTGTTTGGCTGGGATATCATATCATGTCAAGGGATCTCTATCTGAAACCCCGATTATGCGAAACCCTCATTTCATTATTGTTAAGGAACCTCACTTTGGGCACTCAATCCGTTATCCCAGTCTCTCATTGGACTTTCACCGATGTACAAGAAAGGAAGGACAATAAAGGACTTGGGTTATACGATGCATGAATGTGACAGTTCGGTCCTAGCATTGTTCTTGAGCCCTTAGTATTCCCAAGTGTGAAGTAGGTACGTTTCCGCTCCAATCATTGGAGCAACACCACCGAATACTCCGTAGTGCCAAGATTGTCGTCGTATGGCGATGGCTCTGTGAGTCTTCACATATTAGTTGCTACCCTAAACTCCAGACACTACTGTCGAAGACGAAGGCTTCACGGTGCTGGTCTAGCTCCGCTGCCTATACAGCCAGACACTTACACTGAAGTACAAGAAAGTAACGTGTCTGCTTGTGGTTGTAAGCACAACCGTGTCACTTAATTATGGTCAAGAGCCAGCTTGAAGTAACGTCAAGGTAGCATCCTTTAATTTACATGATCTGCAATGATGGTTGATACAACGGCGGGAAACGACAATCATGGTAAGGTTGCACCGTTCTATGTTGCACTGAAATGAGCTGAAAAGTTAATGCCTATTCATCCGGAAGTATGATTTAGAGTTCGTCAAGCAGTCGATACGAGACATCGTGTGTTGCATCGAGCTGAGTTATCGCTAGACGAAGACATTCCTTTTCCTGATAGCATCGGGCCATTATATATAAATAGAATTAAATATACATTTGTTACTTCGATATAACTGCCTATAATCATGATAGGTTCAAGTGCATTCGTCCACAGGTCTGATTGAGAAGTTCATCGAAGGAGTGTCTGGGGAACACAAGGAGTGACCATCCACGAAATTACGATGCTACCGTAGATTTGTAGTGGCCAGACATTTCGCTTAGATAATGTAGTATGAGTGTCAGTCTGTTTATACATGAAATTAATAAGCTCCAAATTCCGTGACGATTATTGCCGGCGTATCGGTGGATATTGATTCGATTAATTTCGCTGAGTGGCATTCTATCAGAGTCTAGAAGGTTTAGACTACACAGGCGACTAGAGACTTCCTAGACGTCTACATCCGAGTAGAGATTACTTGAATGATTAATAGGTGTTTAGGAAAGTAAAACAAGACTGCGGGCAATGAAATCCGGTCATATCGCAGTCATGCCAGAAGCAAGATCATGCAGCCACTTCTAAGGAGAGACCAAACTATACAACTTCAGTCGTTATTTCCTAGGCTAACACTTCAATAAGCTGATTATGACTTAAATCATGCCCTCCTCCGTATATTTCAACCTGATCCATTTCTCAAGAGCATCACTCTGTTCTTCGGATGCACCACATATAGTGGACTAGTAGCTGAAAAACTCGGCGTCAAATAGTAGGAGCACTTACTCAAGAATAAGCATTACGATGCATATTCACTAACTTATGAGGCTTCGTTATTTTGCTAACGAAGTTTCTGCAGCGGAGATAGGGTAATGATAATGTCATTCGTGAGTGTCGTGACAGGCTCGATCAAGTGGCCGTCAGCATCAGCAAGGTGCCAATTATCAGCCACAGGGTGTTCACCAACCAACACCACTCAAGTCTCCCATAGCTCGGTTTGTTTGTGGGACTAGCTATTGCAGCCATCTGATGCATGGCTTGCCGACTGCAAGCTGGACGCCCCATCATGCAGACCAGATCTTCGGGATGGAGACTGCTGCACGCTTGCATGTAGTTTAGCTTCGAGCACAGCAGTGTAATACACAGTAAATAACGGTACTAATACCAAGACCATATGACCATGAGAGTTGTGACGCCTTCGGTCTGTGCTGTGCATGAACTAAGATGGTGTCGATGACGGGATGGTTGGAGATCTCGGACCGCCTTGCATGCATGAGCAATGACTATGAGCCAGCGAGTCTTGAAGACTATCAAATTCTCCATTCCAGAGCTGTGACTCTACTGCTTTACTGAATCGAGTGTTGTGTGTTTAGAGCTCGCGTCTTGTTTGCTGCCAATCCGTCGATGACACTCGCCTGTATACTCACGAGAGACGTCATTTTTCACACTAGAACACAATAAATGACTACATCGTCCAGTACTCTTTTCAACTAGCCTGTTGAGAATACATAACTGTCACTACTGCCAAGCTGCAGAGTGTTGTCACTTCCCGAGACCTGTCTGTGCGATCAACTCTTCAGTCCCGGTGGAACGGATCGGATACCCCTGCCTGCCACAACATGTCACAATCATGCAGACCACATATGACAGCTGCATGAATCATGATTGTGTACGTCCGATCCTGTTCGGATGTCCCTAGCTCTGACTGTCACCCTCCCCAGCCCAGTCCCATCTTGTGACCCCTGACTACCAAACAAAAAAACCATCATAGCCTCCTTTTGACAAACTCATCACATCATAAGACAAGAAGAACACCTAAGTGGAAACAACCTCTCGATTCAAAACCGTAGTTCTGGACTTAGTGGCGGACGACTTTTCCCAACGTGTGCAACGGCAATCCCTATATCCTGCTACGCCACCAACCTCTTACGCCGTAACTCGCAGGGCGAAACCGCATCGTTTGCTCCTTTGATACACCGCTCAATAGCGTCATACCCACTCTACAAGAAAGTCTAAAGCCTCTTGTTTTACACCATGGGACCGCCAGGACTATTAGAACGGTTGAGATGCTAACGCCACCAAGGGCAGATCGTGGCGTTTAGGACCGTTGGCTTCTAGCGTCAGGGGTGGTGACGTTCTATTGGGGAGCGCCGTTTTGTTTGTAACGTCTGGGCTGAGAAAACGCCGGATTTGGGTAAACGTGATAAAACGGTGGATTTGTTCTAGAAGAGACATGATGTAAGTCGTTTGGTGTTATAGAGAGCGAGCTTGATATGAGTACAATATATAAGAAGCGGAAGTTGGGGGTGTTTATTGCAGTGTCAGTCCTTTATTCACTCGCTCATTGTGCCGGTTCACAGTCACTCATTCAATTCTTTAAAATGGCCTGGTCAAAGTCATTCATTCTTTTGCTTGCTGCTTCCAGCATTGCTAGCGTTCAGGCTGGACCTTGCAAGCCTCGTCGCTCGCCGACTTATACTGTACCACCTTACAGTGTACCTACATATCCTGTTCCCCAGTCTTCTACCACCAAGACTGGAACTCCCGTTTCTTCAACTACCATTGGTAGTTATACTAGTTCCCATAGTCCAAATTTGGACTCAAGCACTACGTCTTCCATTCATTCCAAGACCTCTACTGCCGAGTCTACTGTCTCTATCAGTTCTGAAAAGTCTTCAACTAGCTCTCATGAATCCCCCATGAGCACCACAACTACACCATGTAGCACTTCCTCCATATCTTCTGTATACTCTGTCACTACAACAACCAAAAACCACATCACAACATCCAGAATCAGCACAGAAACATCCGAGGACACTTCAAGCACCACCAAGGAAACCTCTACCACAACAAAGGGCCACACTTCCACTCTTTCAACAACTACTAGTGCTGCTAGCACAACCTATCCAACTTATTCATTCTCTACAACTTCTGGGGCTTCGTCCACATCACTTACAGAAACCAAAACATCTGACACTATGAGCGTGACGACCGCTTCATCCACTACAGAATCTGAATCTACAAAGGAATCGACTTCTTCCAACTCTCACAGCAGCTCAACTTCACTGAGCACCACTGTCACACACGACACCACAGCTTCTTCAAGCACTACCTCCGAGACATATCAAACATCCTCAGCTACAAGTGAGGTTTCTTCCACTACAGAGAACTCATCTACATATGAGACAGCAGAATCTTCAGGGACTACTTCGCCTCGCTCAACTTCTGATACCTCAACGTCATCTGAAAGCTCTACAGCCCCTACTAGTGAGACCACTACTTCTGAGTCTTCAGTTACCTCAGAGACATCAACTTCTACACCCTGCACGACCTCAGTAGTGTCTTCCGAGACCTCTTCTACTTGGACATCAAGTGAAGCTAGCACTTCTGTTACTTCGACCTCCGAGTCTTTAAGTTCAACAACATCTGAAGCTTCCTCCACCACCACCACTCCATGCGAGACCTCTTCTTCTACTGTCTCCAGCACAACGTCTCATTCCGAGTCTTCTAGCACTGCAACACCTTGTGAGAGTTCCACCACGACTGATTCATCTACCTCATCTCCTGAGTTATCAATATCGTCACCATGCTCAACTTCCACGATCAGCTCTGAGTCTTCATCAAGCTCATCAACATCTTCATCTTCCACTACTCCGTGCACCACCTCAACCCCTACAACGTTCTCAAGCACAACTTCCACCAAGTGCTCGACAACCACATCTCCTCCCCCACGCCCAACTTGCTTCCGCTACACTATTCGCAAAGATCCACCTCAGGCTGCTCACTGCGGCCACACCGGTCATCGCAACGGCAAGAAGGCCAATGTCCTTGGGTACGGCGATCCAGATAGCGTGGAGGCGTGTGGAGAGAGCTGTGCCAAGTTTGATGGCTGCAAATCTGTCGTTTACGGTTACAGAGAGCATGACTTGAACCAGCCTTTCTGTGAATTCGTGGATGCGGTTCAGGGGCGCGATGACGATGATGATACCCCCTGGCAGTTCTATGATCTGTCTTGCTTCAACCCGGACTGTCTCTCACCAAATGAGTGTGGGTATTAGATGTGGGAGTCATGGATAAGGTTCTGGGGGCTACAGCCTTTGTCGTTTAGGCGAGGCGTTCTGAATTTTGCATATACCACCCAAGTTACTGGCACACTCTTTTCTATAAAGATCTCCCTGCGCAAGCGAATTCCATTTCTGTATTCATACAGTTCATCGTCAACTTCCTAAATCTTAAGTGCACATCCAAACTTATCCAAGCCGCCTTTAGTGGAAGTCGCCTAGTCGAGGTCCAAAATACTCTCCAGGAGTAACTGTCTTAAGAAGACATGATTGGGTTCCATCACATCCCTCGAACGGGATTCTATTTCCCCACCAGTCTAGATTGATATCGTTGTATTGTAAGGCAAAGAAAATGACCAATGCCGATAGAGCAACGCCAACCGAGAAGGCTGCTGAAAGAATGTAGTTGTACTGTTCCTTATTAGTATATCACTGAATATAGCTGCATTGTGAACTTACCTTTGCCCAGAAAGCGAGATATCGCTTCTTGATATACATCCAAGAGAACCAGCCGATCGGCACAGCTGGCCAGATGTAGCTGATATTATACGGCGCCCAAATCATACCACCTCCAAGGAAAACAACAGGGTGAGTGCTTCGAATAATTTTGTTATTTGGGTACTGTTTCCCCAGCCACCAAAACAGTAACACTAAAGCAACGCCAAAGGGAAAGCCTACCAGGGTCTCGACATACTGACCCCTAGGTCCAAAGAGCTTCTTGGGCCCGATAGTTCCCCAGAGCACAGCAGCTGTAAAGAAATTGTTCAGGCCAGGACACGTGAAGCGATAAGGCGCATTTGGCGTACACACACCCTCCAAGTGAATCTGGTACTGTAGAACCCCAATAGAGACGAAGGTGGAAACAAGCGTTGGTACCATTTGTGCCCAAAACGTGAAGCGCGGAGGTATCTTCATGTAGTGTGCCAGCTTCAAGTCTGCGCTGAAGTATATAGCTTGGGCGCATGATGTATATCCGAATGTCTTGAAGAAACACAACGCAATGGCGTTTCCTTCGGCAAAGGAACCCCCCAGAAACTCAGCTATGACGTTGAGCGGGACAGCAATGCCAGTAGTAGCTGATATGACGCCAACTGGTACAACAAAGATGAGACTCAATATGATGCCAAAGGGTACAACTGCTGGGGTAGTGTGTGTAGGCCATTGAGAGATGGAAACGATTCCAACGATGAAAGCCAAAGCGAGGCATACCAAGTACCACCATTCCGGGACTTCGCGATATGTCTTCATTAGGCGATTGTGCGCATCTGACACCTGTCCACCTTCTGTGTCTCCCTTCTTAGAACGTCGAGAGCTGTTGACGAGGCTCTCAAAACCTAACACGATTTGGTGGCGGTGATAAAGCGCACCATAGGTAAGCGCACTCGTATACATGGCGAAGAACATCATGTATGATCCTAGATGAGCCGCCGTGAGGAATGCAGGTGAGTATGCCTCGTACTTCTCAGGATCGAAGATCCCACGCTCATCTAGAATAGCCGAGATATTGTATAGTCCACCAAAATGATCGAATGCGCGATTCGAGTTGACAGGGAGGTAAGATGTGTAGTAGCCGTTTCCGTAATAAACACCCAGAATGATAAAAAAGGATAACATTGTACCGCAGAACAGGTTGAAGGTGGTAAAGAATGGCACCATGAGAGGGTCACAGCCCATCGTGATAACGTTCCAGTCGAATGTTGGGAAGGGATTAAGACCAAGGCCTGTGTGTCCTCCAGTTACAGTTGCTAGATCTCGGTTATTCGGAGATATCCACGTCATCCAACTGAACCAAGTCAGGCCTGCAAATAGATAATTGGGAAGCCAAAAGTAGGCAAACATTGCTCCAAATGCAATGCTGAAGAACTTGAAGCGGGATGTATTCCAAATCTTCTTGAAGGGACCAGGAACGGGCATATCGGCTTCATCGTGTAGTGCCGTATTTAAAGCGATAGAGACCAGTGTTGTTGGCCATAGACAATATGATGGGTATACAAGGAAGCGTCTGCAGATACCAGCGAGGCCGTAACCGATAAATTTGGACGAAAGCCCCAGCAGGAGTTGATACCCGATGCTTATCGCGTAAGGCTGGTTGAAGTAAAACGGAAGATACTGTATCCAAACAATGTAATTGGTATACGGCGTCCCCATCGATATGCTCGACATAATAGTGATCAACATATGCTCTTTCTTGTTGAACGGGCCAGGATTCAGGCTGTGCCGAACACCAAATACAGTGACACCAACATCAGGAAGAGTCTTCTCGAGAAACTTCCCGAACGGATAGGCCAAGA
Organism: Fusarium pseudocircinatum; assembly: GCA_013396035.1. Taxonomy (NCBI): domain Eukaryota; kingdom Fungi; phylum Ascomycota; class Sordariomycetes; order Hypocreales; family Nectriaceae; genus Fusarium; species Fusarium pseudocircinatum. Next base: position 41,343 of record JAAOAS010000502.1, on the reverse strand, counting down.
GTTGAGGAACAACAGTGCTGACACCGATCATTGGCTGCCGGATCTCGAAAAAGCTGTTGATGAAGGACACAGCACATGAGAAGATGATGCCCACGAACCAAGCACGGATCGTGGAACACGGCATGCTTGGGTCATCGCGGTTGCTGACTATTGCTCTGACTTCAGCATATGGAGAGTTGTGTGTGATGAGTGCTGCCTCGATCTTAATTTCTTGGATTAGAGCTTCATGGCGCTCAGGGTGTTGTAGAATATCTTCGGTGTCTGTCTGATATGAGTAAGTGATAGTCAGAGCTTGTAGGGTTCCATACCCAGGAACACTTCGATCTTCTTGATGACCGAAAGAGGAAAGTTGGGATCTCTTCTATGAAGCGTATATACTCTCTTCATTGTCTAAATACTGTTAGTTTATCAAGTCTGACCAGACATCCAAACATACTTTGTGAACATCTTCGAGAGACAAGGTAGAAGCAACCTCCCTTGCTTCAAGCAAATCATCTTGAGTCACGTCCAGATCTCTCTCAAAACCACGCTCATACCCAACTGCCTCTCGACTATCTGGAGACGGGCTGTCAGATGACTGTATTACATGTGAGAATGAAGCTAACATGGTGAAGTTTCGATACTGACTGTTTCTGTAAACTCAACCTCTGGCGTCCTTGACGGACTCTTCAACTCCTGTATCAGCTTCGCCATTACCGTCAAGTATTAATAATAGTTTACATAAACGCTGCAGATTCGAGTATGTTCTTTGGCAGAGTTATCACCGTCTGCTCAAGGTTGGAGAAGCCGAACTGAGTACGGCGAATATAAGTCAAATGCCGGCATGCGTTGATCGTTGTAACATGAACCTGGAGGATGACGTTCAGGTCTGCCTCAAGAGAAGAGAGAAACACCTTGCATAGTGATTGGATGCCAAACGATACCGCCAAGAAAGAAGACACCAATGAACCGCTAAGGCCATAAGCTTAAACCGATGATCACAGGGCTTAGCCACCATGCTTATCTCGGCTTGACCGGTGGGGGATACAGTTATGCAGCAGCCCATCCATAGTTAAGGCTTACTGCATCTTGACATGATTTTACTAAGCTCAGTGCCATTATTAACGTTGATCAATGATCTACTGTTTCACAGTGAATACCAATTTGCCACTTGGCTGGTTCGGTCTTAATGAACGCAGTCAACATGCATTGGCCAGTCCTATTGGACATGTCCACATCATCAGTTCAATCTTGAGTGTCTACACCAATCATTCGCTGAGTACCGACTCGAAGACAAGGACAGCCTCTAGCATGTGAATTCATATGCTTAATAGACGGATGGATTGACCTTTGGCAACAAGACAGAGAGAGTAACGCATCAATTTCAACGAATTTACAATTGGAAATCAACATTTATAAGTGGAGAGATAATATTCATCAACGGGTACGGCGAACGATTGAGAGTAGGGCACCATTATATAAAGAGGTACAATTCAGTTGAAGCAATTTAATTGACTAATTGACTATGAGAATCAATGAAACCAGATTAAAACACAATAACAAACCAACGAAATCCCATGTTGGCAAAGGAAAGAAATTCCACTTTTAATCCATTATTGCATGCCGGTTTGCGCAAGAGCGATCCTCTTCCAGTGATCGCGCTCAGCTTCCAGCTTAGCAATCTTATCCTCAAGTTCTTCCAACTTAGCAGCCTTTCGCTCTCGAGACTTTCGTGCTGCAAGGGTGTTGCGAGCACGCTTCATAGCGACGATATCACTAGGATCATCGATAACGATAGGAGGCAGGGGCTTGTCACGCTTGCGGGCGTTCACACCGGCCACAGAAGAGTGGCGAGTGGAAGGAGATGTACCCGACTTACGGCGACTGGGAGCAGGAGACTGGCTGTCTGAATCGACTTCATCAGACTTAAGCTCCGGTGAGTTCTCAACGCTGTTGGGTTGAGCAGGAGCAACGTTGTTGTCCTGGGGGAACAAGGGAAACCAAGGGTCTGCAGCACCATCGAAATCGGCACTGCCAAAGTTTGGAGACACATCGTATCCATCGAACTCAGGGGACTCGTTGTAGATAGATGGTGAAGTCAAGGCCGTCAGTGCGGACGAGTTAGGTGCAGACATGAAGTTATCATGAGCAAAAAGATCTTGGGGCGAGATAGTCGCCAGATTGCCAATAGAGCTGGAAGAGCTGCCGCCAAAGTCAAAGACAGAGGGGACAGCAGGTGAAGAGAAAGCCGTGTTGGCCCCGCCATCGAAGGCGGTAAACTCCTCAGGGAGTTCGACGTCTGATATTGGTGAGCTAGTGGTTCTGAAAGTGAGATCACGGATGCACAAACCTGCAGCGTTCATCATCTTGGCGGTTTGTTGCGGGACACTTCCTTTACTCTGAGAAAAGAGAGGGACTGGAGGTCTAGCAGGGCGGTTCTGCTTGTTCAAAGCGGTAGATGACGATGGAGCCGAAGAGGCGTAAAACTGGTTCGTAGGACGGTTTACAGGGAACGAAGAATGACCAAAAGCCTGGAGCAACTGGGCGACTCGTTGATTCTGTGCAGCAGGGGAGACAGGCTGTTGATGACGATTGTGCAGATGAGACGAGTGACGACGCTGAGATTGCAGCGAGGTGGTTGACCGATTAGGGGGCTGAGGCTGATCGAACAAGACAAAGTCCTGTTGTGGTGATTCGGGACTCTGTAACTGTTGCGCGGATTGTGCCGGCAGGCTGGAATTCGTGGAGGGAAGCCATGGTGACTGGGGATCCGTGGTGAAGACTGGAAAGTCTTGGAATGAAATGTTGGCGGTTGTGAGAGAACTTGAGCTGAAGCTATTCAAAGCAGGGCTAGAGTTCAGGTCGACCGAGAGGTGAGCTGAACGTGGTTGAGTGGGGATTGATGCGTTAAGGTCCTGGGACGTAATTTTGACGGAGGACTTGGGAATAACGGGGGAAGGGGGTGATTTAGAACATCTTGACGATCGCCTTAGGCGTGAAACTTTGATGATATTGTATTGTGATGATGATTTGGGCGTGGAGAGAAAAGAGAAGAAGAAGAAGCCTCAGGACGGGAAGATGGAGACAATTTGTATTTCTCAGGCAGCAATCCCGCAAGGTTTGTGCGCTTTCGCTGTAGGTACAAGCCCGGAATAATGGGGCAGAGTCTGACACTAACAATCTATCACCTGCTGTCAGTGGAGCCCGCGTTAGCAGACCACTTGTGCTCTCAGGTACTGTTTCAAAAGCGCGCCCTTCGGACAGACATGGGTCCGGGCAATGAGTCACACTTTTTTACGCCAACCTTAATAGGACTGGCCGATTTCTTGAGTGCAACCAATTCTGAGACGGCGCATCCTGCGCAAAGGCACCAAGCCTCCACCATAACTGGGACTACGACTGAGGTGCTAGGGTGCTTTCTGCAACTGGAACATGTTGGCAAGCCTCAAAGGGGGCACCTTTCGGTGTGTATGCTGCACTCTGCCACTTCACCTTGTGCCTCGTCTCTTCTCGATATGCACTCTTCCCCGTCTTTTCGCTGTGTTGCGTTGCCTGGATGCATGCTGGCGCAGGCTTGAACTAGCGAATGCCCGCCGTGTAAGCAACAAGCAGTGCCCCTGCATCCAAAGCCCCAATTGGCCGAATTACTTTTCTGCCCTGTTGGCTTGAGTGGCTTCTGCCAATCAGCGTCTATGAACGGGTACCGAAGCCGCCATCACAGAGTTCAGGCGTCCACGACAACTTACAGACCGAGTCTCATTACATGGACGTTGTTGCAGCAGTGAAAGCTTACGAGGACAATGATGAAGAGGACAACGAATCCTCTTCCAGGGGCCTTCGACTCGACGCAGCCGCGCATTCATTCATGCATCTCTGATTAGTCCCATTCCAATTTTGGTGTCTCAGAACTCTCATTCCGCCTTCGAGTCTGCCTCCGGCCCGTCCATCCATCCAGCCACGCATCGCTGCGATGATCGGTCAAAAAAATGTTGGCGGCCTTTTTTTCCCTCAATAATTTCCCGATATTTCAGTCGCAACCGTCCTAGCCGGCCACAATACAGTAGGTAAAATGAGAAACTGACGCTTGTTTCAACCATATCACACTGTGCCTGAAGAAATGCGTCTTTTCTTCCATATTAGTCGCGGCATCGCATTTCGTATCTGAGAACCAGGGAGACGGCCCTAACCTCGAACCATCAATAAGCCAACATTTTGCCCGCATGGGCTGAGATCGAAGGATTCAAACTGGATTCAGCCCCTCGTATTGTTATTCTGCCTTTCCACAGTGCATACATGGGATTCATGGCAATGTCCCAGCAATTCGCTATCTTTCCTATCCTGTCTGCGTATCCGTATCATGTTCCTAGTTCTCTATTGAGTTCCCAACATCTGACAACACCCTCATTGAATTGTAATCTATGGGATACTATCACGGGCTAAGGCGCAAAGCTAGTCTAAACAAGAAGTGGATGGTATCTTATTTCTTACCAAGCATCTTGAGCCTTTTTCAAGGTTGTTCATGTACTTCGGACGCGCAAATGCCGACTTAATTCGTATAAGCTTCTTGGCTTGGTGTTTTGCGGAGCCACCACTTTGGGATATCGCTCGATCTTGTCCATGTTCTAATTCCGTTGTACGGAATATCTTGTTCAATTTCAACCTCCAATGCTTGATTTCTCAGCGAACCACCAGCCATTAATTCCCTAGCCTGTCCAAGAAGGTATCAGCCTGTTTCTTGGCCCTCCGTGCCGCCATATCCTCCCTCCGCTTCTCAATCTCCCGTCTCCTAGCCTCCTTCTGCTCCTCTCGGGCCCGACGCTGCTCTTCCGTCTTGCGGCGCTCTTCCGCGAGCCCCTCCATCTCCGCCGTTCGAGTCTCTTCGTCCTTGCTGAACTTGAAAAATCCCGTGCCTTTCGTGCGGATCTCCCAGTCTGCGTCGTAGTGTTGCGCGGGCGGCGGCGTTGCGCTACGGTCTCGCTTCCGCGCCAGTTCTTGCATCTTGTCCGGGTCATCGGGATTGAATGCCATTGACTGAATCGCGTCGCCGACGATGAGATTGCTTGGTGCCGCTGGTCTTGCAGACATGCGCTCGAGCTCTTCGGCTCCTAGGAGACCTCGGCGCGCTCTGCGCTCCAATTTGTCCTTCTCTGCTTTGGTAACTTTTCGTAGACGACCAAACTCATCTTCATACTCGACCAACTCGCCGCTGTCGTCGGCTCCGTCTTCATCGCTGCTTGTCTCATAATCTTCCTTCCCTTCTTCTCCTTCCGCCCATTTGCGATCGAAGTCTATTAGAGGCGCGGCTTCATTCTCTTTTGGCACGTAATCTCCTCGCTTCATCGCAGCGTATAGTCGTGCTTTTTCCTCCATTCTGCGCTTCGCTCGCGCCAACTCCTGAGTTTCCTCCTCTGTGCCAGTGACCTCCTTCAGCTCCAGTTTCTTTGATCCATCAGACCCTTTGCTTCGTTTTGGTTTTGTCCCTTTGAAGATGTCATCTTTTCCTTCCTTCCGAGGTCGTGCGCGGCCAGCAGATGTCGCCCCTGATGAATTATTTGACATCAGTGATGTCAGTTGAGCAGTGAAGTCGAGTGAGCTGGTTAATGTTGCATCTCGCTTTTGTTTCTTGACTGGTCGCTGACCATATAAATTCGGATCTTGAGGCATCCTTCCCAATATGTGTTGTGGTCTGCGTGTGTTCTCGTGGCTGATAATCGTTGATCAAAGAGGAAGACAATGTTATATCACTGGCTCAGAACGAAACAGGCCCATCTATACTCAGCCTGAGGCAATCATAGTTCACAACCTAAAGTACTGAAGCAACAACTCTAAGTTACTCAGATTACTGCATTTCGTTGATCTACCACATATTCACAGCTTTATTATCACCTATACGATCTTCTAGGATATTCATATCATGAACAAAGTGGGCTCATCAATTGATTATCCAATTGGTTGCTGTTTAGAAGTCTCCGACGTTGTAGGGTAATCCACCGCGGGGTTATGGTGTGCTCATATCACCGTCTTCAGTGCCCCGCCATCGGAGCTTGACTTTATTCTTTCACAAGCTTCGTCAACAGTTTCTCAGTACAACAGCAACAATGGCCGCTCCTAAACAAGTTTTCATTGGAATTATCGGTAATTGAAACAATAAAGCTATAAAACACCACAAACTAACAATTGTCACCAACAGGCGCCGGAGGTGTCGGCAAGGCCTTCATTGACCAGCTGCAATCCCTCGCTGCTCGGAAGCCGTCACCGAAGCTGAACCTCGCTTACATTGCCACGAGCCGCAAAGCCCTCTTCAACGACGACTACTCTCCTCTTAACATCGGCAACGTCGTTGACACACTTGGCTCCTCTACCAAGGCCCCTCTCGCTCTCCCTCAGGTCGTCGAGTACCTGGCCAAGGCCCCCGCCAAGAGCGTTCTTGTCGACAACACCAGCTCTCAGGATGTTGCGGAACTTTACCCTCTTGCCCTGAGCCGAGGCATCAGCATCGTTACACCCAACAAGAAGGCCTTCTCAGGCTCATACAAGTTGTGGCAGGACATCTTCTCAGCTGCCGAGTCCTCTGGAGCCCGTGTCTACCATGAATCTTCCGTCGGTGCTGGTCTCCCCGTCATTTCCACCCTGAAGGACTTGGTCGAGACTGGTGACAAGGTTACCAAGATCGAGGGTGTCTTCAGCGGCACCATGTCCTTCCTGTTCAACTCTTTTGCTCCTACCGAGGGTCAGGGTGGTAAGTGGTCTGAGGAGGTCAAGAAGGCCAAGTCATTGGGATACACTGAACCCGACCCTCGAGATGACCTCAACGGTCTCGATGTCGCTCGCAAGCTGACTATTCTCGCTCGTCTGGCTGGCATCCCCGTTGAGTCCCCTACTTCCTTCCCCGTGCAGAGCCTTATTCCCAAGGAGCTGGAGTCTGTTTCCAGCGGTGACGAGTTCCTTGAGAAGCTCCCTGCCTTTGACTCTCAGATGGAGGAGACCAAGGCTGCTGCTGAGAAGGCTGGTAAGGTCGTCCGATTTGTCGGTAGCATTGATGCTGCTTCCAAGCAGGTCAAGGTTGGCCTGGAGCAATTTGACCGCTCGCACCCCATTGCTGCTCTTAAGGGTAGTGATAACATTATCAGCTTCTACACTGAGAGATATGGAAGCAACCCTCTGATTGTCCAGGGTGCTGGTGCCGGAGGTGATGTGACCGCCATGGGAGTGACAGCTGATCTGATCAAGGTCCTGTCGCAAATTGCATAAAAGTCCATATTGAAAAGCCAAATTAAAAGTATCAAGTTTGAAGCCCCAATGAGAATTCACGTATTTCCAGTTCGTTGTGTGCTATCATAATTAAAGTGACGCTTTGTCTATTCCTGTTGCTATTGCAGCAGCATGCGGATTCGTAGTGACAACGCTATCGGGTTCGGAATCGACAATCGGAGGTGGGTTCGTATTACTGATATTCCTCCACATCCAAAGGAAGAGGTCGAAGATCACGAGAAGAAGAACAGGTATGAATAGCATAAGACCGAGCCCGAGCTATCCGTAAATCAGTCACAAGCACAGGGGAAACTCGGTCGATCATCACTTACACAGACAAGAGAGATCAGGTTAACAATAGAGGAGTATTCGGTCATTAGAGGACCAAAGAAGGTCCATGATGCGTCGGAGGACATCTGAGGCAATATGGGTATCGCTACAGCTTGCTTTGAAGTAAAAAAGCTCATGACTTGGAAACGTGTGATGTTGTGGATGGTAAAATCACAGATTCCGAGGCTGCCTTCAGGGATGGAGGTCGAAGCTCCATGACCCAATGTCCAACGAACAGGGTTTATTTCCGTCACTTAATTGGCATGTGCAAGGCCAATGCTCAGCTCTTCACACCGCCTGCCAAGTATGGATCATTCTGCCTTCTGCAAAGCTTCATTCGCATCAACTTCACAAATTATCACCAGAAATTGACAAGCACCAACTGAATAGCATCAACGGCCATCATGACAACAGAACTCACAAGTAAACAGAGGGCGCGCGAGAATGATCGCGCAAAGAGGACGAAAGATGGGGTCACTCAACTACCTCGCAAAAAGTTCTATCGCCAAAGAGCGCACGCAAATCCTTTCTCTGATCATATGCTAGAATAGTACGTGCTCTGGCTCATATCAATTACATTAATTCTAACTTGCTATAGTCCTAAATCTCCAGATGATATGGATTGGTCTTCATACTTTCCACACTACGTCCAGGAGGGAACACCAGAGGATCCCTCAAAGCCTCCTAAACTGACAAAAGATGTGGAAATTGTCGATATTGGCTGTGGTTTTGGAGGTCTTCTCGTTGCTCTCGCGCCCAAGCTCCCTGACACTCTTACACTCGGTAAGTGAAGTAAAGAGCCGTCAAATAGATGTGTCTAATGTACACAGGCCTGGAAATCCGAACACAAGTTGCAGGCTACGTTCAAGAACGTATAAAAGCTTTGCGATCACAAAACTCGGACAACATGTATCAGAACGTTGGCTGTATCCGAGCAAACACTATGAAGTTTCTCCCCAATTTCTTCAAGAAGGCTCAACTATCCAAGATCTTCATCTGCTTTCCCGATCCTCACTTCAAGGCCAGGAAGCACAAAGCCAGAATTATATCGACAACGTTGAATTCTGAATACGCTTATGCGCTACGACCAGGCGGTATTGTGTATACTATCACCGATGTCGAGGACTTGCACTTGTGGATGGTTCAGCATCTTGAGGCTCATCCTGCCTTTGAGCGGATCTCAAAAGAGGAAGAAGAGGCGGATGAATGCGTTCAGGTCATGTCGACTGAGACTGAGGAGAGTAAGAAGGTTACGAGAAATAATGGACAGAAGTTTGTAGCGTTGTTCCGGAGGTTAGAGGATCCTCCGTGGTAGTTGGAAGTCAATAACAACTTGATGCCTTATCGTTTCACAAGATGCTTTAAATATGCATTGAAACACTTATGCGAACAACCTTATGATATGGCCATAATTTATGCAGCGTTGAGCTCCAATTCAGCCAATGAACCTGTGCTGTTCTGCTGGCAAGTTCACAAGAAATACCATGTTGAAGATACTGAGAAAAATACAGACCCTAACATTGGAAAACTCTTGATACTCGACATGATTATTTGTACCTGCAGCTCGTCTCTGGCGGGTGCTGGCATGGGTTCCTTGTCCCGCAGACCTGGGCGGGCACCTTATTTTGACAGGGGTCCATCAAAATGACAGCATCCACTGTAATCGACAGCCACATCACCTAACCTAACGGCACCTCCACTACCTAGCACCAGCACCAGCACCGCCAACTTCACCACTTACATCCAATCCATCTTCGTTCAAGAATGTGGCTCTGAGGTCAACATCCTGGTGATGGCCCTCAAGCGTAGAGATGTCATCGTTGCTGGACTTGCCGCCTTCATAGCCTGGGGCTTCGCTGCGAGCTGGTCACCTGTCCTCCGCTGGGCAGGCCATGCCTTTGTTGCTGGCTCCCTTGTTACTCTCGTCGCCCTCTTAGCCGGTCTCTTTCTCGTATCACGGCGGCCAAGCGATCGAATACTACAACCACATGGCGTTACGTTTCTCGATAAGAAGTCATGGCGATTAGAGGTGCAGGCACTGCGCCAGCGACAATCATATACTCCGACTCCAATAGACCCCGAATCACCCCGCGTTTCCGAAGCTATCGATCACTTGCTTGGCCTTATAACTCGGGACTTTGTGAATAGCTGGTACTCAAATATTAGTCGCAACCCGTCCTTTACGAACCAGGTCGATCATGCGGTGCGGCAGGCGTTGCTGAGCTTGACTGATTTCCTTCGTCATAAGGACCTGGCGGAGCTCGTCACTAGCCGTCTTGTTCCTCTCCTCACCGCCCACTTTCGAGACTTCTACGAAGCAGAGAAATCAGTCCGAGGAAAGAAACTCAACCGTTCTGTTACTGAATCTGAAGAGCTGGACCTAGCTATTGCCTCAAAATTTCGTGATGGACGTCTACATCCAGCTGCTTCTTTGTCGTTTCCCGACACTAAGATGGTCCAGCAGGACTACCTCAGGTCACTTGTCGCAAAGATTGTACCCAAAGTACTACCTGAGAACATGTTGTCCAGTCGAGCTGTATCGATTATTATTCGCGAGATCGTTGCGTGCGCCGTTCTGTTCCCTGTGATCCAACTTCTCTCCGAACCAGACACTTGGAATCAGCTGATGGAGAATCTGGGCCGCTCAATGCTTCAGGATCGATCAACAGTGCGAAAGCTCCGAGCAGCTTTGGACCAGCATGCTCCTTCGACACCCAAAGCCAGCAAGTTAGCTTCCATGCCTAGAGTTGCTCCTGGAGACAGTGAGCGCAAGTTCGAGAAGTTTATCCGTGCTATTCGCAAGGTCAATAACCTATCAGATGCACGTCGTTTTCGTAGCGAAGTCGCTAGTCAACTGAAGAGGGACTCTCTTGAAGACAATCAAGACCAGGTTTACCTTCGTCGATTGGAGATGGGAAAGAGGCTGCTAGACCAACGGGTTAATCATCTTGCTGCAGGTGGCGAACGTCGTCCACCTGGTCCTTTGCCTTTACCATCGACTTCATCTTCGCAGTCCAAGCTAGAGAGTGCGCCACTAGTAGATATTCTGCGAGATTCTTCAGCGCTTTCTTACTTTATGGAATATATGGATCGACAAAATCTCATGCCTTTGGTGCAGTTCTGGCTTGTCGTTGACGGATTTCGAAACCCTCTAGAAGATGATGGCCCAGATGACGAACTGCCATCAACCCTGCCAATGTGGACAGATGCCGACCGCCAGGATCTACAACAGATTAACCAGGCCTATCTTTCGAGGCCAGAGTTAAAGGTCCCGGATCATTCGAGGAACGAAGTCAAGGACTTTATCAAGGCAGGAAAGTCAGCCACCCCGTTGCAATACTATAGAGCGCGGCGAGCTATCTTAAAGGCCCAGAGCGCCGTCCTAGAGGAAATGCGGTCACGCTTCTTTCAGAGTTTCAAGAAGTCGGATCTATTTTACAAATGTCTTGCAGCTGAAGAAGCAGCCAATATTCAGACTCTCAGGTCGACACCGCAGCCAGAAGTACAAATACAGGCGCAGGCGCAGACACAGGCATCGACAACCAACCGTGCGAGCAAGACTTTGCCAGCAAAGCCCAGACCAGTATCGCGACTGACGCCCCAATCATCCAATGCTGGGAAACGCACAGGATCCGCATCGGATCTTAAATCTTTGACATCTAATGGTAATGGGCATGGACATCGAGCTAGGCGCTCGTTAGACGAAGGCTCTTTCAATCCTCTATTCGATGACGATGACATCGATACTGATGGACTAGGAGATTCTGTCCAGAGTCTAGATCCAGAGGCGAACAGCCAGCAACTACCAGATACCCAAGTTGTTAAGGCAGTAGAACAGGCCTTTACCGATATCATGGAGGATGATCGTCCTCAAACTGCTGAAGCTCTCCGTGCGTCCCTTTTCGGCGGCCCTGGCGGCAGCAATATTGGAGGCATTGATGACAATGCATCAAGTCTCTTCTCAGGCAATGACAACGACTCCCATCGTGGCTCTCTGGATATGGGTATTCGACCTGCAATGGCGAACAAGGAAGGCGAGAAACCAAGTCTTTCGTCGCTTGGTCTCGTCAGTGCGGCTTCACGAATCGGTGTTTTCGTGGACGACGATTTGTTTGGCGATAACAACAAAGATCTCCCTGACGACGGTGATCCAGATGACGGGCCACTGCCTGACGACGAGGATGAAGTGCATGAAGCAGCACCAGGAGACCTCGGATTGGCAGAAGCCATCACTGCTCTCTCAAACGACATCGATCGCTTGGTGGCGCAGGAAGCGGTTGTGGAATCGCTGACGCGAAAGGCAGAGTTGACAAACAATACTGCCGAGCTGCGCATTCTTAGGAAGTCCAAAGCGTCTCTACACAGGGAGATCAGGCGCAAGGAGCTCCAACGGCAGCAGTACGTGATCCAGGAGAGCGACAACAGTCTCTACGGCCGCTCAACCATCAAAATTAAGTCTATCCAAGTGGGGAGAGAAGAGGATGGTCGAGAGTTTGCACTCTATGTTATTGAAGTCCAGAGAAATGCTGGAGAGCAGATGCCTGCAGCTTCATGGGTAATTTCGCGGCGATACAGCGAGTTCCACGAGCTTCACCAAAAGTTGCGGTCCCGATACCCTTCAGTTCGAAACCTTGACTTTCCTCGGCGGCGAATGGTGATGAAATTCCAGAGCGAGTTTCTACGCAAACGACGGACTGCCCTGGAGCAGTATCTACAAGACCTACTTCTTTTACCAGAAGTTTGCCGCAGCCGAGAACTCAGGGCCTTCCTTTCACAGAGTGTAATCACCCAAGGTCAAGATATCTTGGATCACCAAGACAAAAAAGACATGATGACTCGTTTGTACGACTCTGTTGCGGATGGAATGGATGACATACTTGGAAATATTCCTGTACTGGACCAGATATCGGAAGCTGGCCAGAACCTCATTGCAGCGGCTACTAACCAGCTCAACGCGGTTCCTCTGAATGTGAACGAAGATACGTTCCCGGCCGCTGAAGCTGAGGCAGAGTTGAATGCATTTGAGAATAAGGAACTTGAACCGTTCATCAAACCGATTTGCGACATCTTTCTTGAGATTTTTGAGCTCAACAAGGGAAACAATTGGCTCCGTGGGAGAGCGGTAGTAGTTGTTCTGCAACAACTTCTTGGTGGAACGATTGAAAGAAAAGTTCGAGACAATGTCAAGATGCTTGTTCAAGACGAAAACATTCTCAAATACATTGGGTTGGTGCAAGATAGTCTATGGCCTGAAGGCCAGTTACAACGAGATCGCAAGCCGCGAACAGCTGCCGAAAAGAAAAAGACACGGACGGAGGCGAGCTTGATGTTGGCCACATTGGTGCCAGATCTTGCAGGTAGTGTTGTTGGAAGAGTCAATGCTCAGACAGCCAGCCGTCGTATATTTGCGACGTTGAACAACTCGAGGTTGAAGTAAGTCTTTAATTTCGTTGCCGACTTGTGTATGAGCTCAGCTAACCCATCTATAGTGCACACCTCGTATTTACTATGATTGATGAAATTGTCTCGGTCCTTTTCGAGGAACGATAGGGTTATGGAAAAAAGATCTTGTTATTCTTCTCCACAAAGCACATGCACATGATACAGGGCAAAGCACAGCACAGCGAGGCGTTGGGCGTCACTGACAAGGGAGTCAAGTTGGGCTGATACGACAATGAATGGATGACGATGATGCAGGATTGGGCGAAATGAATGACTTATGGTTTCGTAATGAAGAAGCCTCTTTTTTGGAGGGGTTGCTCACTGTTATAGATGTCTACTCCATGTATAAGTTGCTGTTGATAGATGGCCATGAAGTAATAGTAATGACAATGACAATTGATGAATGAAAGATTCTGATACGAGGTGATCAGGTCACGATTAGATCGTATTTTACATGTGAGTTGCAGTAACGTTGTGTTTATGTAGGCTTTAATGCAGGCGAAAGCGTTCGCATGTGACGCTAGCGAAGCAGCTTCAGCGCCCGAGATAGCGGGATCCGGGGCACCTTCTCGATCTGGCCATTCTGCCGTGTCCTGCCGCCTTCTGGCCCCAGCCTTTTCGTCGCGTTTTAGGCGAGTCCTACCCATGCCTTAGTAACTAAGCTTGCCTTGCGCCCATGTTCTCTTTCTCCTCTCCACCAAACTCAGCGTCGCTTTTCGTATCATCATCATCAAAGTCAATCCTCGTCCAAAAACCGCCACCTTCTCAAAACCCCGCGTTTTGACTCTGGCTCTTTTGTTGGTCCCATTGCGTGACTGGCCCTGGACATTTAATCTGGAATCTCCCTGGCTTTGATCCATATTCGACTTTCTGCTCCTCTCTCCATCTGGATCCCCCTCTTGCTTGACCCGACGACACGACGCTCCTCCCAACGGCAACATGACGGAGGTATCAGCCACCCGGCTGTACTTGGGAAACCTCCCTCGCAATGGTCCGGACTCATCGCCCTGACGCTCTCAGTCAAACCACTGACCTGCTGCCCAACAGCTACCAAATCCGATGTCGAGGCTCACTTCGCGACTCATGGTACCGGAGAAATCACCGAGGTCAAGCTCATGAATGGCTTCGGTTTCATCGAGTACAAGGACCCTATGGATGCCCGTGATGTTGTACCGGGTTAGTTATCCCCCCTCATCTTTTGTATTGTGACGCGCTTGCTGATGATCCATCTAGCCTTCCGTATGTCACCACCAGACTCCATCCCTCCTCCCTGGCTAACGTGCGACTTCGAAAGATGGCTCTGATTTCATGGGAGAACGACTCACTGTCCAGTTCGCCCGCGGTTCCCGGCATCGCGAGGGCGGTTTTGGCAACCATGAGCGCACCGCGCCACGGCCTCGTCGAACCCCTCATCGAATGCAGATTACGGGACTTCCAAACGATACCTCTTGGCAGGTCTGTTCAATCCTCCCCGTTGCTCATCGCTGGATTTCCTGGACCCTCCCCTTGTGATTTGCGCGCATCTCTGGTTTTTCTGGTTTCGACCCATTGGTACTATACCGGGACTAGGTTTAGGGGACAACTTCCACGGACCCCTCCACCCCCTCTCCCGGTTTTGCTTCCTGGTTGTTGACTTGGCGAACTGCACTATCATTTTGTGGATTACATGGACTTCCGGCGTTACCCTTCCTGGACAGCAACTTACGTGGATTCTGGAAATAGGATCTCAAAGACTTTGCGCGTCAGTCTAGCTTGGACGTTGTCTATTCTGAAACTGGTCGCGACTCGAACGGCCGAGGGTGAGTGGCTGCCTGTGCACTATCTATCTTGGAGGCTAACTTGGACCAGTTTCGTCGAATTCGAGACTGCAGCAGACCTTAGAACGGCTGTTGAGAAGCTCGACGGGCGAGAATTCAAGGGCCAGCGAGTCCAATGCGTTGCTGACGTATGACAAGGAAGCCCCCTCTCTTTGTGAGAACTCGAGCCTGACGTGATCTTCTAGACTCAGCCGGACATGCCTCCTCGCGAGCGCGGCAGATCCCGCTCCCCAGGACGTCGACCTTATCCTCCTCCCATGGACGACTACGACCGGCGCGGCCCTCCCCGCGGATATAGTCCCCGCGGTGGCGGTGGTTACGGCTATCGGGATCGTAGTCCTCGTCGCGATTACTATGATGATCGCGCCCGTTATCGATCTCCTCCTCGCCGTCCCATGGAGGACTATCCTCCCCCTCCACCTCGTGGTCGCTACGATGACCCCTATCGCCGCGACTACCCTCCTCCGCCCGATCCATATGCCAATGGGCGACCTCCTTATGACCGACCTCCTCGAGACTTCCCTCCGCGAGAGGGCGGATACCCACGAGATGGTGGTTATCCCCGAGACTATGATCGTGGTGGACGCTACTGGTAAATCCATATCCCATTACCGCTTTGGGCGCTTGCTTGGCGGGACTGTCCTTGACCGACGGTGTTAGATCTACTCTCAACCGAATGCGCTAAATGGCGTGAAACTTTGACGACCAGTCATGAGGTAGGAAGGACAAGATTGAAACGATCGACAGGCAGATATGCGCAACAATGATTGACGACCGACTGGTGATATTCTCAACGAGCAAACACAAGTATGAGGGACATTAGGATGGCGTCAGGTGTAGGGGTTGGAAGACTTGACGAGGGTTGACGGGTACCGGGAAAAGCCACGGGCGCACACGACATGAATGTCTTGGGTAATATGAACTATAGTGTATGACTATGAGGAAGCCGTCGTGGGTGAGGGTTTGCTTATTTGCTTTTATTTTGTCTTATACTATATATAACCTGGAGGAAGATTTTTGGACCACTCGGTAAGAGTCGTTATTTGCTAGGTAGTTTTTGCTTTTATCACAGAGAAGGGTCAAAATAATCCAACTTTTGATTTTGTATTGTTCAAATTGACATGGCATTACTGCACAACGAGTGAATCTGATACTCGTGATTTACTTTGGACAACAACCCAACCGTGTCGCCCCCTTATAGTACAAAAAGAAAGATGCCGGACCGAACAGAGAACAGTTTGACGCGCTTTATAAGGAATTACGAAGTGTGTATAAATATGGTATCGGGTATTGTTGGGTTTTGGTTTGTGTCCAATATTAAGCAGTCTTCTTCCATTGGGTGTAGACACCGATGACGCTGCTCAAGGTACCAGTAAGACCGACGATGCCGTCATCGAGGAAGGAAACCCATCCGAGACCGGAGACGGGAACGAGGATATCGCAAAGATCGCAGAGGAGTTGCTTCTTGGCGGCAGCGCGCTCACTGAGGTATATGTTAGTACTAATGATATGAAGGTAGATGAGCGCATGTGAAACTTACATGGAGATGGTCTTGCTCTCGACAACACCCTCACCCTCCTTCAGATCAACCTTTGATGCGCGCACGCTCAGCTGTCGCAGAGTGTACAGCTGACCAATGATGCTAAAGGCGATTCCAATAGCCCAGGATCTATAAGCCTCCTGCTGAAGGCGCTTGGCATGCTGCCACTTCCTGATACCGGCAGCATCAGGAATGGTGAGGGCATCGCAGGTGAGGTAACCAGCATAGCCCAGCTGGCGACCGACCTGGGTGTACTTGAGGACGGGGTCGAGGGACTTGGAGTCGGAAGCGGTGGCAGCGGCCTTGTAGTGCTCGACGAACTTTCCGGCTCGGAAGACCTTTCGGAACAGGCCGAACTGCTTCTTGAGGGCGTTCCAAGGGGCGACCTTGTCGGGGGTTGCGTTTGTGCGGAGGAGATACCAGGCGTAGAAGCGGGCGAAATACTGAAGAACTCGCATGAGCTTGTCGCGACCGAGGGTTGTGGCCATGTAGCGCAGGTAGTGCGCTACCGTGGGGTGGTAGACGAGAGCGTCAGCGACCATGATGGCGATTGTATCGAGTATAGGTAGAGAGAGTATAGATAGTATGCGACAGTTGGAATATACGATAATTACGATTCACCAGTAAGAAACCAGCAATTACTGATGGGAAAGAGGAAGATGGAGATGGAGACGGGGATGGAGATGCAAAAGTTAAGTTAAGTTTTTACCAGGAACGGGTAAGAAAAAGCTGGGGAAAGGTGAGTAAGTAACGCGAATGGAGTCAAAGAGTCTGGAGTAAGGACAAGGTCAAGTCGAGAGAGAGAGAGAGAGAGATTGAACGTGGAGACGGAGACTTGACCGAGATGCCGAGGTCCGCCGCTCACGAGAGCGGGATAGTTCAAGGGAAGGGGGATTTTACTTGTAGCGAGAGAGATAGGGAGGGATAAGGAGACGTCCTGCAAAATAATTGCCTTTTTGGGTATGGGAATAATTGCCGTTTATGTTGGGAACTCGATAGTTTATACTGTAGCATCGGTGTTCTATCCATTCAGTCATTGCTCAGTATTAAAGGGATGACGACCCTGCCAACTTTGTCAACCTCCATCACAGACAAAGGGAGCATCAAAAGTCGAGGTCGACAGCCGGCACATGTCGGAGGCTTCACCAGGAGAATACCAGACTTCGGGGTAGCTTGGCGCCAATTCTGGCAATGCATTTCAACCTCGGGGACTTTCCGTAAGAGATTGGACTCACTCTCTGACCTTGAGAGTTACAGCTGAACTGGCTGACAGCTGATAGAGAGAGAGAGACAGAGAGAGAGAGGAAGCTCCCGGCTGACCGGATAACCTTTGATCCGACTCCGGTCTTCCGTCGGAGAAGAAGAAGTAAGTCTAGGTTAAGTTACGGGGACATGCATGCATGATATAAGTTGAGTCGAGTCGAGTCGAGACTCACTCACTCAATCAATTGCCTCATAACCCCAAATCAAGGAATGAACAAGGTATGAGATAAGGCATCTGAGTTCCCAATTTTCCATCCTCATAAAATCTCCCCCCCAAACCCACAATGAGCTATCACTCGGTGTTTCTACTGAAGATCTTTGGAGCGTCGATGTTCAAAACCCCCGCTTAAACGTCAATATGAGCGAGCCACCCCCACCGGGACAGGACAGCCTGGCAGGGCCTGGAAATAGAGGGTCTCTCAGTGGCTGTGACGACAGGAATCGTGATGCTGCTCGGGGAACAACCCCCGAAGTCGACCTCCAAATTCGACCACTGTAAATTGTGGGGCAAGAAGTCGGAGTTGGAGACCCCGGGAAATCCTCTTGAGCCGCTTCCCCTCGGCCGGCAAAAGCACCAATTTCCTTCGGGAGCCCGCTATCAAAGGTCACGATGGCCCATGACATTCCGATATGATGCGCCCCCAATGGAGCTTTTTACGTATCATGGTTGGGCCTTTACGTCCTCTCAGAGTCTCTCGGTCATGTTGTTGCGGGTTGAGGTCCTCTCTCGCGGATGGGGCCGTTGATAACCCCAGTCGGTTAATAAAAAGTATGGATGGATGTACCTAATAATGAATGAATGGATATCATTGATCGTCATATCCGTCAATTGTCGTCAAGACACGGACGGACGCGGTATCCGTAGTCAACGTACCTACATAGAACTGTATTCCTTTACATAACTGGTCCCGTTTCCCCAATATTCGTCGCGTGCCTCTTCCTTTTCTTCCTCTCTCTTCTTCTTTCATCTTTCTCTCTCACGATACCCTCATACTATTCCCATCATACTTCTTGTGTCTCTGCCGGCTTAAACCTTCTCCCGGTCTAAGTCAACCCAAAGCCGCTTCTCCAACTGCCCCTCCCGACGACGATCTCAACCAACTTCTCCTCCTTTCATACCTATTCTCACCTCACAAAACACAATTTCACAATGGCTACTACAAACAGCGGACAAGAAACCGAAAAGGTTAACACTAACATTGTTACCCTCACCCGCTTCCTCACTGAGGAGCAGGCCAAGCACCCAGAGGCTACTGGTGACTTCACGTACGTCCGTCCCTTGTGACCTCAACTTCATGATGCCCGGCTAACAACGGAAACCAATCTCAGTCTATTGTGTCACGCTCTCCAGTTCTCCTTCAAGTCAATTGCCTACTACATTCGACGCGCCACCCTAGTCAACCTCACCGGTCTGGCTGGTTCTTCCAACATCACCGGCGACGACCAGAAGAAGCTCGATGTCATCTCCAATGACCTCTTCATTGAGGCCATGCGCTCATCAGGCAAGTGTGCGCTCCTCGTCTCTGAGGAGGAGGACGAGATCATCTACTTCAAGGATGCTCATGACGCTCACTACGCCGTCGCTTGCGATCCCATTGACGGATCCTCCAACTTGGACGCCGGTGTCTCAGTCGGTACCATTTTCGCTATTCACAAGCTCCCCGAGGGCTCCAAGGGTGTCAAGGAGGATATCCTGAAGCCCGGTACTGAGCTGCTCGCCGCTGGTTTCACCATGTACGGCGCCTCTGCTCAGCTTGTCATCACCATGCGCGGTGGAACCGTCAACGGCTTCACTCTCGACAACGGCATTGGCGAGTTCATTCTGTCTCACCCCGACATGCGCCTCCCCAAGTCGCGCGCCATCTACTCCGCCAACGAGGGTAACTCTCTGTACTGGGAGGACAAGACCATCAACTACTTCAACTCTCTAAAGCAAGCCCAAGACGACGGCAAGCCCTACAGCTCGCGATACATCGGTTCCATGGTTGCCGATGCTTACCGAACTCTGCTCTACGGGGGTATCTTTGCTTACCCCGCCGACAAGAAGAGCCCCAAGGGCAAGCTCCGTATCCTTTACGAGTGCGCGCCCATGGCTCTCATCTTTGAGAATGGTACGTCAATTGAATTTTCGTGATGGACACTTTACTAACTATGTTTAGCTGGTGGTCAAGCTGTCGACAGCAAGATGAACCGTATGCTCGAGGTGGTGCCTGAGCACATCCACGACAGGGCCGGTATCTTCATGGGTAGCTACGACGAGGTCGAGAAGGTGAAGAAGTTCCACAACTAAGAGGGAAATCAAAGAGAATGGCGCTTTGGCATGGGATCATGAAATCAGTTAAATATCAAAAAGCGAACCTCATGAGTGAATGAGCATTTTAATGATGAATTTATCATATCTTCCATTTTTCTGAGCGTCATGCAAAGTGTCGTCATGATGAGAAGTCATGATCGTGAGCCATCATGAAGGCGGTTTAACTGGGGACGTCACGCCACCTCGACTGTCCCATTAGAACGAGATGCAACGCTTTCTTTAGTCTGTCTCTATGGTAAAAACTGTTGTCTTATCAAGCTCTTGTCCACTCTGGTTGGTACAGATGTTCTTGGTCAACACTCGCCTCTCGACAACTAACCTCAAGCACCACAATATGTAGAGCTTGAGCTGCTGCTCTCCACAACGTATAGCTCTAGGCTGTATAGTTACTCCGACACCGGTATGCCTGAGGAGCTGTGGACTAATTGCTTAGTAGTCAGTAGGCTGTGTGGCTAACATGCTTGCAACGATTGCTCTCAGTGTAGCTTGAGGTCTCTCAGTACTCTCATTGTTATGAACTGATCACCTACCTACCCGCATAGTTTCCTTGATCGGTTACATTTTACATTCGTTCAACAGGCGAAATAGCAAGTTGATTAATACAATTGAGTCCTCTTTGGAGATGTTGAAAGACAGTCATCATCAAGAATACGACTTAGCTGTAGGGTTCAACTTCGACTTCAGGGACTCGCTGCCTGACGTGGTGATCCTTTTGCCTCTGCAGTCTTTATGGTCCTTGCGTCAAATATCCAATATCCAGCCATTCCAGTTCGAAAATGAATGATGTGTTTCAGTTTCAGGCAGCTAGGACACTAAATTCAAAAATCTCTATCGTTTTCCATCACTCTATACCCTCAGATGCCTTACTACCACTATGTAACAGTTTCCTCCCCACAATCTGATGATCAACGGTTAAGGCGAGGAATACTTGTATCCAAATTGCTCCTTAGCCTTGCCAACAACCTCCTTAAGCTCTGCGCGTTTTCTCCTTGTCTCTTCATCCACAGGATCCAATCCTGTCGGCTTGTCTTTACCACTCGGAAGTAACAAGCCCCGTTTCACAGCAGGCCTCTCAAGTATACGAGCAAGCCATGCTTTGACATTCGGGAACTGATCATACGAAATTGATGTGCCTGGCAGACGATCTGCCCAGCCGACTAGAGCGATGTCTGCGATGGAGTAGCGACCTCTGCCGGGTCCGACGATGTAGTCTCGGTCTGCGAGACGCTTGTCGAGGACACCAAAGAGACGCTCTGTCTCGCCAACGTAACGCTGTATAGCGTATGGGATTTCTGGCTTGACGCCAATGAAATGAAACGCCTGTCCTTCCCTGCTGAGTGTCAGTGTACCGCCTTGATATTGATGCTCATGACTTACATCGGTCCAATTCCGCCATGCTGCCAACCAATCCACGACTCAGCACGAGTATAGTCATCGTCGTCAATCTTGAATGACAACTTATTCTCTGGATCGTATTTCCTTGTCAAATAGCTTAGTATGGCGTTGCCTTCAAAGACAGCGAGATCGTTGTTGTCATGGTCAACAAGAACGGGGATACGGCCATTGGGGTTGATGGCAGTAAACCAAGGCTCCTTCTGAACATTGAGTCCAATGTCGATGCCTTGTATGGTGTAGTCTAATCCATATGCATCTCGGAGCTCTTCGAGAAGGATATGGGCTTTGACGCCATTGGGTGTACCCCAGCTGAGGAGCTCAATGCCCTTGGAGGCGATGAGGCCAGTTGGTCGAGCCATTGAGTAGCTGCGCTTGGGAATTATGGAAGGAGATCTGAGTGGGTAATTGAAGTCTTGAGAAAGCTGTGATCTACAAGACAGAATAGAACGGAAGGAGAGAGACATATATGGCCGTTTTATGTTTGAGCGCATCGTCATTGAGCGGTGGAGGGACGCCATTTTCTGCAATATGATTTCCAATATCGTGACTCCGGGACCGATAAATCATCAATTGGTCATTTTCTCTTTAGATTTGACACTTCTCCTCTCGCAATGAGTTAAGCTTGCGGCACGATGTTGTCTAGAGAGATTCTGGCGTTTGAAATGTTTACTCATCCCGCGAAGCTTTGTAATCTTGATTACCCTATAATGTGGAATCACCCAAACGCGGAGCCGTTTTGCGATGGCTTGCATTTCAAAGCGCAACTAACGCAGCCTTCGCGGAATGACTGTCCTCGTGGTCCAGCCATGCTCAGAACCTGCATCAATGATAAATCAATTCTATGCTATTGTTTGTCTGGTGCCAGTGGTAGAGTTGCTAGTAAACGGCACATCCAATTTCTCAGGGGCGCTGAACAGATGGTCCAAGAAACAGCTGCAGTACGCACCCTCAGATCACTCTGAACTTGCCTACCAACATCCTCTCTCAATTTATTTGTCATTCTAGTCAAATCTTGCAGAAACAACCAACAAAAGCATCGACATCAAAACACAATGAGTGGGACAACCGCGCGGTAAACGACAGAATACGCCTCGCACGTTTCGATTTGACATTGGCCCCGTTATCATGGCGCAATACGCAATAAATGTCAAGGGATCGGCCCGTTGTTTCTCATCAGATCCTCATAAGTATTGTTCAGGGTAAGTCCCAGATCAACGGTTGAGCTGAGCTGCGCACGGGTGGAATAGTTTCATGTAAATGAGAGAGTGTTCCTCAGTGGATACATACAGGAGGATACTACAGTAGCACCAGCATATACGCAGCAAAGATGTTTATGGTATTTCGTGTAAAGTTCTGCTGGGTTTGTCGTTGCAACCGTAACCCTGCGGGTGATCCTCCGATCCTTCTCGTGGTGGAGTTGCAGTTGGTGTTGGGCTGTGAGGTGATGAGTTAAGGGTCCCCTTTTGATCGCCGTGAGCTTTACCCCAAGAGATATCTAGACGCCCGCGACAGTTCCTCTGACAGTACTACACTCCCCAGTGACGAGAGCCTGGTATCAACAATCGAGGACTTTCTTGAGCCTCGAGAATAGCACTTGACGCGTCGTCATCAGTGCCTCAATCACAATACGATGAATGCAATGTTGCATTGAACTCGCAACTAATCAGATGCAGACTCAACGCCCAGAGCATAGAAGCGCCTACGTCACTATCATGAGGTGCTAGCAGCCAGCAGCCAGCATCAATCAAATTGGGTTCTGACTTGTTTGGTCTGCGGAGCGCCCGCCTCAAAGCCAAGTTTCCCCTTCCCCACCCACGACGACGAACGAGACCACTTAGCCTTGGAGCTGACGCCTGATGATACTGTAGGTACTGCACCCTTGGAACCGGTAGCCAATGCTCTTTGAACATGGCCCTGCAAGTCCTGAGTTCCCTGGGAATAACACAAACACCACAGCCCTTACCTCGATATCCTGTCCAGCCTATTTACCCGCTCTGACTTACAGTGAACTAACTTAACTGACTTCATCACCCATTGGGGGCCATGCAATGCAGAACTCTACAGCACATACAGTGAATCATCCTGGGCGAGGTGATCCAAGAACCGGAAAGCAGGGAAAGAAACTCTCTCAGAAGCCAGGTTTTTGATCGACCGCTGAGAAAATCCCCGACAGGCTCGCGCTTAGATCTGTGATGTGACGTCTTTTCATGCCGCAGGGTCCTTAACTCCAGTTCCCATATCTAAACTCCATTGAAATAGTCTCCCCTCCCTTGACGATGTCTTCAAACTTGTTCTTTTTCAGAAGCGGCACAATGGACACAGATGCAGACATGGGGGATATCTGCACGTCTGAAGGATTCAAGCCGCTGATGCACTTTTGCTTTGACCTGGACGCAAGACTTGGAAGTTGGCTCTTCACCAACATGTCTCACAGCGGCTGGTTTCACCCCAAAAGAGTAATTCATACTAAGTTAACTTGGCTGCCAAGGGTTCTCAACTCACCATAGCGGGCTACCCTTTCGTCCTTCTCGTCCCGCCTTAGCTCTGAAACCTCAGTGAAAGGCACTCTGGCCAACATGTGCTCAATGGCATAAACCGTCTTCCCTTGAGTTCTCAGTCCAATCTCATTGGCACTTTCGCCTATTGAACTATACTCAGATCAGCTGTTCAACTTATCGGAGATCGCCAAGTAGTACCTTGGTTGTCGGACTAGCCAGCCTACGTACCGGACGGCATTGTCGTGGCTTCGGCTGGCGGCACCGCTAAGATCCGTCTCTAGACTCTGAGCAGTAGGCGTGGAGTTAATATTCATCACACAGCGGCCGGTCGAGTTTCGATTTGTCAATAGCGTATTCGTCGTAGAGAATATGGAGTTGTCGTATTGGGAATACCGTACTGTTGGTGATCAATGGCAAATAGTGAGTCCAAATAAGGCTCGCCGGTTCAAAACGCTCGAAACCTTGGAGTCCATGGCGCCGACAAAAGCGCCTGGCACTAAACCTGGGTCAACAACGTCTCAAGAAGGCATTTCAAAGATTCAGATTGGTAATCAAACCACCAGAGATCATCAAGACATGTGATGCAACGGCATTACAAAGAAAGTCCGGCACTTCTGGGGGCTGCTTCGCTGTCGTCCAGCCCTGTTTGTATTCAGCTTAGACGGGAATAAGTCACATTTCACGCCCACCTGTCGTTGTATCGCAGAGACATTCGATATGTCGCCATTCCTGGGGAAGCGGAACCGTCGAGAGAATGCCACAAGGATAAAGATAGAAAAGGCGGGATCACACGATGGGAAAGTCAATCTGTACTGCAGAGCACAGTAGCGGCCCCCAGACGTGGAGGCGCAAGATAACCTTTCGTGCGAGGTGTAGTCTAGTAACTGCAAAGGGCAAGATGTGAATCATAACGAGTATGCCTCATCGGTCAAAGCCGAAAGGAGACCAGAGAATGAGGGAATCGTGTGCAACATACGCAACGAGGCAGAATAATGAGAGCGAATGCGAGAATTGAGAGTGAATACGGGGTCGAGCTGAACTGAACACGACCAAGATGAATAGGAGAAGAGTATTATGATTCAAGGTGTTGCGATGTCATGTCAACTCATACAACGTTAACTTAAATTGCTGGTTTACAGAAACGGTATCAAGATTCGAAGGTTCAGGGGGACTAGCGACAAAGTCCCCTGAGGCTGAGGCTGAAGCTGGTGATGTTATCAACAGGTTTCTATTATGACGATTTGATTCATCGATCGTTGATGAAGCTATCCATGACAGTTGAAGAACCAGGTACTGTATGTACAATGATGTGTGAGAGTGTATGTGTAAGGGGTGTCTAGACTCTAGGCTGCCGTCAATTCAGTGATTATCCGCTAGTTACAGCCTCAATTATGACTGAGTGAGTGACTGAATGAACTGGATGTCCCAACCTGTCGGCTACCACTCGGCGAGATTCCTATGCAGCCGTTTGTGTGTGGTTATGGTTGTGCCGCATTCGAAATGTCGATGTCAAGAAACAACACAAGAAAGGCAAACTTCTTGATCTGGATCTGAAGAGCACCCCCCTGTCTCCCCTGGTCCTCCGCCTTTTCCTCACTGCAAAACGCTCTCTCCCACGTTAAACTGGCGGACATTGGCACCCCTGTTGGCTTCCCCACTTGGATCACAGGGCGGGGATGATCGAAGCCAGGGGGTCACAGAGAGTACGTACCTTACCTTGCCCTCTATCTTTAGTCCACCCTTGGTTGACCTGACCTGAGGCGCAGGGGATACAATTTGTGAGGGACACCAGCCTCAAGTCAACCATGCACCTCTTTCCTAATGAGGGTGCCATGTTGCGCTCGACGTCTACCAAGAAAACGTGGCGGAGTAGCTCTCTCATCAGTCTCCCCGTCTCCGGCTCCGACTCCAAGGAATAGGCCCATGAGGCTACAAGGGAAGAAACGTTGTTAATGGAAAATCAGACTTTCCGTTTTCCGTTCCCGTCGAAATTCTTTCCATTCTCGCTCTAGTGTCTTGCTCGAGCTCGGCGATTGGGTTTGACTTTGGGTTTGCGAATGGACTCACTAGAGCTGTGCAAAATACTGCTGCCTACCGGGGCGCAACCCCAGACAAGAAGGCCGTTAACCTTATGACGCCAATCGCGTTTCTCGATCAGCAAATCAATCGCGACAACGTGACTCGAATTGTACATTTGTTCTGCATTTACATGCCAGCCACCAGAGTAGCACTGCAGTTCGCTTCGCTATGTACTGTATGTACAGTACAGTACAGCCGATGAAAGAAAGCTACGACGATAGGAGCAACAACATATTGCCTATTCCGTAGCGTAGTGTTTATTACACACAAGGTAGCAGTAGCACTCTGCGCTGTCTGTCTTGGGATGGGATGTTGATCGCTGCAATGCACTGCCGTATTTCCCAAATTAAACCCGAGCCTGATCCCAGCGAATCGCCGATAACACAAGGTTGTGAGGTTGGTGGTGATGATGATGAACTGTCCCAGGCCAGGCCAGGCACGGGCTACGGGTACAGCACGCAGCCTGGCCCAGCATCGCAGCGTAGTGTCGTAGTAGGGGAAGACAAGGTTGCAAGATTGCACTCGTGGGCTTCGCCTTGTGGTTGCGGCGGCACAGCAGGTTACTGTACCCAGAGTCCCTGTCTGAACAACTCTAAGAGCATGGATTCACTTCCATCGGGAGGATCCGCATCCGCGAGTCTTGAAGCCAAGACAAAGGAAACAAGGGGGGCCAGGTAATTTAATTTTATTTTTTTCTATTGTCGGGTTGCTCTTTTCAGGCTTGACAGCGGAGCAGATTTCATCCATTGGGTCCATGGGATATGTCCATGGAGTTGGGAATCAAACCAAACAGTGGGAACTTGGCTACAACCGCCCCCGCCCCTTGAAAGGAACAAAGAACAACACCATGCCTTTGTTGGAGAAGCGTGCGCTTGACCAATCAAGTCGAGGATCCACCTCTCATCTTGCTCCCGCCCGTTCAGCCCTACCGCTCGAGGTCGCCCCCACCCCTGTCCTCTTCTGTCCTGCTCTCCACTGTCTGGTCTTGTTGCTGCTCTCCTGCAATGGGAGCTTCACAGGCCCACGCCCCCTCAGTAAAGATCCCCACACAAGTTCAGTGCTCTAGCAGTGAACACATCCACTGAAGCTGAGCTGAGCAGAGCTATCTTTTAGTGCTCATGTCTCTCGGCACTTGGGGTGCTTCATTCTCATCCTCACATTCAATCCAGAACGCTTGGAGAACATTGGCAAAAAAGAAAAGAAGCAACATATTCGTCATCGTGAGACACCTGACGCCTCGCCAAGGTACCGTAGACCCTGCCGCTGTAGATAGTGAACAGATGCGGCTAACTCTCTGTTCGGGGAGTATCGCATGCAACCACGGGCATCACCAAGACCAAAAGACGCAATCTGCTTGGACGGCTTCGCGGTCAACCGGCCTCGCCGAAGCCTTAATTCTTAGAGCTTCACCGCTGAGCAAAGATACCCTTCCCCTCATCAACTGCAGCCCTACGAGGAGAGTTGCTAGAGTCTGACTGTCATCAAACGGCGGAGCTCCAATTCATCTGCCTATCTCTCAGTCAATCTCCGCAATTTTCGCAACCACAGCCAACGGGTGCCATGCCATCCAATGCCTACCACATGTTGACCATGGTCTTGCCTTGGGCTTGTGTCTCGATTGCATTTGCATCTGCATCTCTGCGTCTTCAGCCCACGGAGGAGATGCACTGATTTGGAAATGGCGGACCGAGGAACACTGAGCACAAGCTGTCTTGTCAGGCAGCCTTGTAGTGTACCTTGTGCCTGTCTCTCTCAGTCTCTCTCTCACTGTTGGTTACTGCTCATTCCAGCTCCGATGCAGTGGATCAGCCCTTTTTTATCGTTCTGAGCTACCCGCTGTGTCTTGCATCCCAGTCATCACCTTGAACTGTCGCTCGGTAACACGGCGCATCTGACTGACTGGCCACGCAATGACAATGGCGATGCCTCGAATGGAATCTCCCATTGGAGTATTCTCTTTCGAGCATGCATTTTGCCTTTCTTGATAGTCCGGACTTAAACAAGTTAATTACGTACACATGATTCTCGGACTTAACAGCCATCAACTCAGACTGACATGAAAGGGTACAGAGCTGCGCTACGTTTCAAGGCGTTCAAGCCATGTACCTTTGAATTTAACCCGGATTCCTAAACGCGTGTGTCGCATCGCATCGCATCCATCCGCTGCGCTGGCATACAGTACGTACGCCCCCTGGTTAACCCGGCAAGGTTATTTGCCCAGTTATCATTTTTGGACCCCAAAAACGTTTCCCCTTGCTAGCGACCGACGCTGGCCCTGATATCTACACCCCACAGCCCTCGCGAATGCCCCTCCCGTCCCCTTCATCTTTCTGGCAGTTGATTGCGGGCGTGCTTGGTGCTGCCCATCATTTCCTACCAGGGGAAACAGGCGTGCCTATCGCGTATTTTTGCTGCTCGGGTTTCAAGCTATCAGATACGCCAGAGCTCCCCGAGCTACTCAGGAAACGAAGCGGGAATGAATGATCCAAAGCTCGGACGCTACGGTATCATTTGGCATGACTTGACTTGTCTCGTCTTGGACTTCTCCCTAATCACGGGCTGCAATTGCTGCGTTGTGACTCAGTTCGGGGACCTCGTTTAAATGGTCTGTTGGGGTTTGGGCAAAAAGTCGCGACAAATCTGCAACTCGAGTCTCAATGTCTTGCTTCACGTGAAAGAATAGGAGAGCAGAGATGCAGGGACATCTATCTTTACTCCACAAGCACGCAGCCGCGGGGATCTCGTCGTGGCTTACTACCCCATCAAGCCAAGTCTCAGTCTCAGTCTCACTTGGGGGAGTGAGCTTCGATACTGATTCAATGGATGCTACTCATGGTCTTGCTGTATATCCATCGCCAAACCCATAAGATAGCCAAAGTATATCGTCCAGATGGAGTTCTCGGAGACTTTGATTCACGTGCGACCTTTCGTGTCGGGAGGAAAAGTGTCCGCTCCATTCTGGTAATGGCAGTGCCAGTGCTAGGCTCTAGCTTGGACTCTAGAGAGGAGCTAGTGCCAGCAAAAAGTCTCCGCGCAGGCTCTATTCCCAGTATGTACTGGTGCCAGGACCCAAGTCAACACACACCCCAAAGCAAAGCCGTGAGCTGTGAGTGAGAAAATGGGATGGATCCCCAGAATGCCGTCCAGTGGCTTGGGGCCTTGGAGGAGAGTGAGAACCTTAAACCTACCCTCGTCGACGGGAGACGACATGATGGTACCGAGGAAGTGGTGCAGCGAGCATGTTCATGTAAGACGATATCTTTTTGGTGGTGATGTGATATTTTGGAGGTGAAGAACCAAAAAAAGATCCTCGCAGAGAATAGCTCTGTTGAGTATAGACAAATGACAAGTACAAAGTCAACATTAGACTGAGCTAGCTTCATTTAACGGGCCAATTGATAAAGCGGGAATCCGGCCGCCGACCCTGAGCCGCATAGTCGTGCCGCAAGCCGGCCGTAGGAGGTCCGTAGGTTGAGAACTTGGACCAGACAAGACGGGAGAGTCAAAAGGCGCACGGCAACGGAATCAGCAAAATGATCAATACATGTGGGCTTGAATGGCTTCGACGGTCCTCGTCTCGTCAACTAATTATCGTTGTTTCAATTTCAGCCGTGATTCATCTGCAATTGATTTCAGAAACACCAGAAATGCCTGGTTGTATGCCTCGTCTGGCGTGCATGGTCCGCTACGGCTTCGCCGAAAACCCGTGCCATGAGTTAGTTGACGCGCAGGTCAATATGCGCCCGTGATGCATGGTCCCCGATTATCTCGGTCAACTTTCGTGCAGTATCTGATACCATGGAGCGATAGCTTTTTCGGATTGACGTCAACGAAAACAGAAAAACAACCAGCAAAATCTTATTTTGGATAGTTGAGTTAGCTCAGGCTCGTTTCTATCATTTAGACGCGGGTTATGTCCAAGAGACACGGATTTTGCGGCTTAACGTTGAGCTCATATCCGCAAAGTCCGCGACTCATCAGAATTACTTTTTACGGTAAACGCTTTGATAATGTGCTCACATTGTGGTCCCCGAAAGAGAGCTTGTCCTTTTTTTTTTTTTTTTTTGCTTGATACCTTGGTCCTTGGTTATGATCGACAGCTACCGAGCATTGGATGCAAAGCTTGGGTAGCTTTTTTGGTGAGCTTGGAGCTCAGTTAGAGTTTCGCCAACGTAGCGTAGCAGTCAAAGCAAGGTAGTCCCAGTGATCTGGCTCAGGGCGCAGCGGCCGCCTCTAGCCCCCAAGGATCCTTTGTCGACTTGTCACTCAAAAGGCGGCGGCGGACTTTTTCAACAACTGTCGGACACAATTTGTCAAAAGGGGTGTACCACTGGAATAGCACTACCTACCACTACCGGTACTGAGAAACGTTATGAGGACGTCGGGATGACAGAGGGGGCAGCACCCATCCCAGGGCTTGACACTCTCTTCCGGTTGGAGGACACTCATTCAAGCGCCCAACTTGTCATCTCGTAGGGCTGGGTAGATCCTATCGAGGTGACAGCAGGGGGGGCTGTCTTCACCCCCGTGCTTTATAATTGCCATCCATCTGGTTCACTGCTTGATAAGCACACAAACTGTCGGTCTCGCAAAGGATTGGACAAGAGCCGCCGTCCAAGGGGTTATATCAAATACTGAGCCTGAGCACTTATTAGGGAGTGCCGTCTTCAGTTGAATGCAACCCCACGCGTGCATCATCCATCACCCGTGATGTTGATCAACAAGAGGGTGGTTTGCTCTGACCAAAATGGCGGGTGATGGATAACGGATAACGGGCGGTGCCACGTACATGCCTACAGGCTACAGCACATGCAACCATTGTCTCAACCGCAATCATATCCATGCAGCCTCAGGGGGCAGAAGCATAGCAGCCTGGCAATACTGCGGCTTCATTGGATAGATGCCTCTCCTTTTGAAGTTGCAAGGCGAAGCAGATGGGCCCAGAGATTTGGACCATGCATTTCGACGAATATGCCCAGATTGGGAAATAGGACCAAAGTCCCGTCAGGAGGGGACCCTTTGTGCTGCTAGCATATGCATTCATCTGCGCGTGCGTCGAGCGGCAGTTTCAGCCATCGTCGGCGGTCCAGATTCGAGACTCTCTGTCTCGAAATATCTCATGTTATTTGTTGGGCACTGATGATCCAAGGACTGTCGTTGGGTTGCAGGGGCCCTCACAATCGGATAATCAGTATCGTTTGGGGAATCAAGTTTCGATGGATTAGATGATGCCTATGCTTCGCTGATCCAATGTCAAGTAAGTGAAGTGTGCAGCACCGTGCATTGCATGAGGCACAGAGCCCAGGGACATGGCTGAGGTGGTCCCGAGTGTGAGGTGTAAGGCTGAGTATCCGTGGATCCAATCCAATCCAAAGGATGGAGGTTACTTCCGGCAAATTGCTGTAGGCATGTAAGTGCCTGCCCACATACCGAACTGCTACTGCTCCTAGTGTAACTCTACAGTACCAAGCATGAGGGAGGATCAATTACTGATTTCCTAATCCATCGACCTGATGATTTGTTTTATGGAGCATTTAACCACACGTCGTCTATCTAATCATGCATATCCTTGACTCTGTTGTGTTGCGTTGCGTTGCTAAATCCTATTGCAATCCTCCCCTACGAGGTCCGATGGACAATGGATGTATATCCGTAGGCGTAGGGTTTAAGCTGGGAATAAACATAAAATTTCAAAAGACCGTGCGGGAGTAGAGCAAAGGCCTATCTCTGGTCAGTGCCACTAACATTAGCACAGCAGCATGGATCACTAAATCGACTGATTTCCCACCTTGTGGGGGAACGAGCCTGAATTTTCTATTGGCCAGCTAAAGTTACCTAGTAAATAGAATTCGCACGGGAAATGATAGACGGATCGGGACATAGGGACGTGTCAGAAAGTCTAGACATTCTGACAAAACGAACTGGCCTAACGTTATGCTACGCTGAAGGATTTGTTTGAAAGTGCGCGCTGCGGCAAACACAACTCATTAATATACAGGGGTCTGGGGGAAAACATATCCGCCTATGATGGTGATATCTTCTATCGTGGCAGGGCGTGTGGTCTAATAATCCCTCGGTGAAGAGGCGATGAGGATATTTTTGACATAGATCGTGGCTCGAAACTTACAGGGCACGTTGACAACTAAGCTGTGTGAGGCAGTTGGAGTCCCCATCCATCCATGTGTGTTTGTATGTAAGTTGATAGCCGGAACGGCATCCCGTGTGTGAGTTGTGAGGTGATTACATGTGAGGATCGGGTTGAGTTGTGTCGAGACCAAACGGATCCACTGATCAAGACATGAGAATCACGAAAAGAGGAGGTGGCGAATTCACTTGCATCAGCACTCGCGGATATCATCTCTGCCTGCCTGTCGTGAATCGGTGCATATCCGAGCTCGACCGTTGAAGCTATCTTGATTTTATCCTGAAGCTAGATGCGGCACAGCGAGAAACTAGAACCCACGAACCCGCCTTCTACAAACGGCAGTCAACGACCTCGACGCCATCATCTCGGAAATTTACTCGTTCTGTTCTGTTTCTGTTCCTTCTTCTCAACCAACCGTCTAGGAGCAAGGGCCGTTATTGCGTGCGTGTGTGCCTCAAAAGCTCGAGCCATATAATTCGCAGCCCACGGCGCTGCTATCAAAGTCCCTGCCCACTCAGGCTTCGCCATGGCACCCCCAAAAGCAAAGAGAGAGCAAAAGTTGAAACGTTGCGACAGCCTAAGGAAATTTGAGTGCGGCTGAGGATCCAATCAAGTGGCCTGGTCGTCCCTCTTGTTCGTGCGACGGCTCAACTGACAAACCCGAAAGTTTAATCGCGCTTGACAGCTGGCACTGTAGCCAATCACAAATGGATGGGCGCGAGCAGTAAGGACAGGGGTTGTCGAATAAGTCTGCGCCGCACTCTTGTGACAGACAGCAATGCCCTCTGCTAAAATCACTCACGCGCTTGTTTCGTGAGTCTACCTACGACTATGATGCAAGGATTCACATCCCGACTCTATCTCGGACTCTCTCGTAGCAGAGTAGTCCGATGTCTTTTTCACGGCTCCTTCCATGAAACCCACTCTGCTCTGGCTAATCGCTCATTTCGGGATAACGATTAACCATAATTCAAGGTAAACGATATCCGTCAACTACCAACGGGCGCAACCCAACGCTGAGCATTGTTGACGTCTTCTGACATTTTCTGACGACGGACTCGACAATGCTGCACGGGTAATGGTAAAAGGGGCTTCATGTTAGGTCGTGTTGACGCCGCTCTGCCGAGCCCTGGGCACCACCTACGTACGTAAGTATGCAAATGCTTAGTTATGGCACATTCCGCGGAGCCGGAACTCCCCAGACACGGAGCCGGTGATTTCCTTTTACGGCCTTTTCACGGAGAAGCTCAGTTAGCTTCCATCTATATCCGTGATGGAACCCTGGGAGCAAATGGAGAGAGGCTTCACTTCACGTCAACGCAGCCCTTTCATCGTGAGGATTTTAAGACCAGAAAAGTGCTTAGAATAGCGCTATAGTTGCAACCAGACAATTCACCCAGACCGCTTTCATGCGTCGTGGATACGTTGGATTTTTAGTGTATCTGAAATGTCTTCAAAGGAGGAGTCAGGCCGTGTAAGTGGGCGGCACAATTTCGCCGCAGATAGCTCCATCTCCAACTCCCACTCTCTGCGGGGGTTTTCCAAAGAAGAAGGTTGGTTGAGGTTGGTTGATCGACAATGCTTCTTGTGTCACCCGCTCAACTGGTAGCGGGCGCGATTAGAATTTGTGATTTAAAAGATAAGCGCCAGATCGCCAACAGTCGAAGCGGATGTGGTATTGTCATTGAGCATATCGCGCGTCTGATAGCCCATGAGATGCCATGCCATGTGTTGGTTGTCTATAGTGCGTGTGTATGTGCTGTGCTGTGCGTGAGGTGCTGCCATGGATCCATCCATCGTCCGCATCCTCAGGGCGCAAGAGTCTCGAAGGATTCTGGCAAAGCAGGGTAATTTGCCCCGTTGCTGCAAGACGGGTACACAAGCCGAAGGCCTGCCTCGCTACGACTTGTCTGCTTGTCCTGTGCACTGGGCAAAGCAAAACAAGGTTCAGGGACGAGTTGCACATCATTACAGGCAAAATGGCTCAAAGGGGGTTAGTCCATGCCTCTTCTCTACAGGACCATTGACCAAAGTCAATCTGTGCTAATGGGTCGTCAACGACGTAGGCGAAGGAATTGATGGAACGTCGATCCTCAGGTGGCCCCCAAGGGAATTTCCAAATAAACAAGTTATTCCAAGGCGTAGAGTACTGTGCTGTATTTCACCCCCTTAGTCTATGCCTTGCTGGGCCTTGTCTCTCCCAGAATCGAGTCAAATGCTGCGACGGGTTGCCACTCAACGGTCGCGGGGCAGGGGTCGGCCGCCTGTGAGAAGCGTTTCTGGGTAGCGTCTTGGTGCGGCCGCGCTTAATCTTTAACAGCCGGAAGCTTGATCGTGAGGACAGCCGACCCCTGCCCACCTTTATTTCGTTGTAGGGTATCTTCCAAACTCAATGAATTCAGTATGACCTCCTTTGACAAATAATAGGGTTTTGGAATGATTATCTCCAAAGACTGCAAGTGAGATAATATGACGAAGATGGTTGAAGGTTGTGAGTAGAGCCAAGACTTGGAATTGCATGTTACGTGTTTCCATTACTGCGAGAGATGTATCATGTTGGTCCCTTGGCTTGTTGGTTCTCCTATAGACAACGAGCATCTGCCGTAAATATGGCCCAATTCGACCAGGCTCAATACAACATAGACGATTTATTCAGTGTGATTTCAGTTGTCGTTAATGCCAATACCTGTCATGTTTTATCGATATAACTAATAGTTAAAACCCAGCGTCGCTTTGACCCAACCCAGACGAATGCAATTGCAACTGTAACTGCAACTCTAACTCATAGTAATATTCCGTTGATTATTCACAGGGGTTCGTCGTCCTGTAGCCATGTGGTTGGGTGTGTCGGTTGTCGGGGAACTCCTCGACCTGGGTCCTCAAGACTACAACGGTAGGGATAGGCGCGCAACTGGGGAAGATGGCACGATATTGATGTCGCTTGTCGTCTTGTGCATCAGAGACCGGTAAGACAGGGCTGGCAGGGTATGTAGAGTCATTAGACAAGATCTCCAGACCAAGAGCGGCATTCTCTTGGGACATGGACAGATCTAAGCCGAAATAGTACGAATAGTCGACAGTGACTCTATCTATATACGTACACTTGCTGCTAGTGATCTCCTGTGGCAGGGCTTGGACATGTCTCTGATGAATAAGAACTAATCGTGTCGTCACACAGCCCTACGACGGGCGTTGCCAGAATGAACGACATGATCGGCCCGGCCAAAAGGTCTTCTTACCCGGCAAAACGGTCCTTGGAGCGACTGACAGTCCAAGACAAGACTCACACACAAGTCTCGAGTGCGAGAGAGCCTGGGATTGTGGAACTCCAATTGGTCCCAGGGCTGAGTTGGATCAAAAGCTAATCATTTCGGGGTCTCTGCTCTACCACTATGGGGGCTCGGGTCGACCTATTTGTGATTGGCCAGCCTCTATTGATGTGTTCCCAGGGTTGGGTTGTATTGGAGACTGTCTCCATCGGCTTTAAGAGGAACCCTTTCTCTGGGACAGGGAATTTCAAATGGCAGACAAGAGGCTCAGTTCAAAACA
Organism: Fusarium pseudocircinatum; assembly: GCA_013396035.1. Classification (NCBI taxonomy): domain Eukaryota; kingdom Fungi; phylum Ascomycota; class Sordariomycetes; order Hypocreales; family Nectriaceae; genus Fusarium; species Fusarium pseudocircinatum. The sequence continues at coordinate 5,741 of JAAOAS010000502.1, read as the reverse complement.
GTGGATAAGGTAGCCCCAGGACATGGGACTGGACGTGAGTGAACGTGCCCTGGGTGCTGGGACTGGGACTGGGACTGACCTGGGGGGCCTGGTATGGGAGAGCTAACTAGGGGAAGCAGGGCGATGCTACGCTGCGCTAGAGACGGAGACGGCAATCGACTCGATAGACTAATTATGGGCAAATTTTGCCCAGATTTCCATCGAGTCTGCCTTGAAGCTTCTTTGCTGGTCCATGGCTTGATCTCGGGGACCTGGTTGGCTTGCTCGTTTAGCGTCCACTACAGGGAGTGCAGTGCCAGCTTTCAAAGGAACCTACAGCACCTCTCTGTCTCGTCTCTATCGGTTGTTGGCTTTCCAGACGCTCAGAATGGCGTCTGCTCTGTTAATAGCGCCAGCCTCTCTGGTGGCTTCTGCTCTATTTTGCTCCCGCCCTTCTGGTGACTTGGCTGCGCCTAGTAGTTCATCGTCTTGTTATCTCTCCACCGTTGATGTTACGTGACGAACGGTTCAGAACTGGTAAAACCCAATACGCTCACATTCCAAACCAAGCCGTATCTGGCATACGATACGTTGCTGCTTCATAGCACGGCGCAGTATGGTGTAGTATAGCATATGCCATGCTTTGGTATAGCCTGAGAAGACACAGCAGATGCTCAATCCCGTCTCATGCCCTACTTGAGCCCCGATCTGTAACTCAGTGAATCCCGCTCTTTTGACGAGACACCGTTGTGTGGGATGGCAGCACTCCCCTCCTTGTCCCACAGCGAGGTTGTTGTGCATATAGGCAGACATCCAGATATTTGTATTCATCATTCAGCATTTCATCTGGCTAGGTAGCCATAGCATCATGATAGCAAACCTGCTCACAAATGGATAATGAATTTGTCAGTATCCTGGTAATTTGCTCTACAGTATTCGTCCGTATGGAGTCGGATTCGGACATGGCCAGCGGAGTTTATTATAAATCCTTGAGGTAGGTTTTAATGATCGCCCATCCACAGCACGGGCCGTACTGTACCAAATGAGACAGTTTCAAGTGTATTAGTGGAGGGTTTGTAGTGGCCAACAGTCGGTGCATCTCTCGTTTTGCCATCATAAATCCAATAAATACAAATTGAAGCGATTCATAACTGTCTCGCCTTTCGCTATTAGCAGCCGCGATGCCAAACTGCGGCCCTGGACTCGAGAATGACTGAACGAAATGCTTGGCACAAGGATTGTAGCGAAAGGATTTCGATGCCCCGTAGCATCGCAAATGACCCAGTGAGAGAGGAACGAGTGCGAGCGCCAGTGGAGACAGACTTGAATGGAAAGGTTGAAAAGGCGGAGGTACGTACCGTGAGCTACCCTGACCTTGTCTGCAGAGTGCATTGGATTGGGGCTCAGAGGGTGATGAGCACCAGCCCTGTGAGGCCAGCGCCAGCCAGAGAGAGACACAGTGACTGAGAGACAGAGGCGAAAGAGCCCCCGCAAGCAACTATCTAAACAACACCCCCTCCTCTCCTTGGTGCTGGTGCCAGGCCCAGGTAAGGTAGCCAGGGACCTTTTTCTGCTTGTGTGTGGCCGTGCCGTCTTGGGTGCTGGGTACTAAGTTAGGTACTGTAGTGCTAGGGGAGAGGTGTGCGATGTGGAAAGTGGAGGATGTCTGTGTGTGATGGAGGGGGTAGGGGGGAGAGGCGTGTATTCAACTCACTCACTCTGCACTAGGTACAGATTGATCAAAGAGACACCAGAAACAGAGTGGAAAGCGCAGCACAGCGCAGGGCAAGGCAATGTCCAGCGCTGGATACCCCCTCATGGGTACAGTACAGTACAGTAGGTACCTGTAAGGCAAGGCAAGGCAGGGTAGGTAGGGTAGCGCACACCTTACACGCCCCTGCCCTTGTAGGGTCCCTTCCACTCACTCGTCACTCACTCACGTCCTTGGGTCTTTCCGTTACCTTATGCCATGCCTGCTCCGCGCAGCTTTGGGGACATTTATTTAATATACAGCCTCTTCCCCCTCACCAACCGTCTTGCTCTCCATCTATCTCCAAGTTCATCAACAGATTCAGCTTCAAGTAGCTTCAGATCTTCTTGATCATTCTCATCTTGCACTCATATCTACTTATATATACCCACTGCCACCATCATCACCTCAAGCAACTCACCACCTCGCCTTGACCATCATAGCCTCTCAGTTCGTTTGGATATAAAGACAGACACAAGAGGACAGACAGATACAGGAAACAATTGAGAATAAACCAACTCTCCCAATCTTGCTTTGGGCCATCTAGAGCTTCATCGTTCCAAAATCGACGTTTACAATTCTCAGCTACAAGCAACCCCACACTCACACATATAACAACTTCACAATGTCCATGTTTATGACACAACCCGCCTACGCCTACGCGGCAGCTCCTCCACCTCCCAGACAATACTCGGGAACAAGCAGTGCCTTCAGTGCTTCTGCCAACCCCGACGAGGACTGGACCAAGATCTCTGACCTTGCTGAGCGCCGGAGAATACAGAACCGCATTGCTCAGCGCAACTACCGTATGTTGAGCCTGCTTGACTCTAGATTCACTCTGGAGCCTCATAAGCTGTTTTTGCAGAACTAACAGTCCTTTTCAGGCAAGAAGCTCAAGCGCCGCCTTGAAGACCTCGAGCGCCGTGCTGGTTCTTCTGACGATGCCGAGTCCGACAAGCAGCCACAGAAGCCTACCAAGTCGAAGCGATCCCCCTCCGCACCCAAGTCTCAAAAATCGCAATCCGGAGCTTCCAGCAAGTCTGTTGCTTCACAGGGCCAGTTCACTCCTCCCATGGAGTCTACTGACGAGCTTTTCTTCTCTGGCAACTACGACGACCGAGCTCGCTCAGACAGCCCTCCTCAGTTCACATACTCAACATACCCTGCTCCCGATGAGATCCTCCTCGCACCCTACGGTTCTACTCAGTCATACCCAGCCATCACAACCGCTGATGCCTACCCCAACTACATGACAGCGTCTACAGTGCCCATGACACTTCCTTCCATGACACACTTTAGCGATGCCATCAAGCGGGAGACGTACCCTAGTGACGACGGACTCACTCCTTACATGACCTATGGTTACATGCCACCCATGGACTTCAACTCTGGTAGCCCATACGAACAGTCCAACCCTCATGTGAGTCACGCCAGTCAAACGCCCCGTGGGGTTGTACGAGATCCACGTTGCTGATGGGGTTCGCAGACTCCTCCGCTGTCGCATTCTTTCGACCACTCTGCCAACTGCTCAGAGGCTGGCTTCGACTACCCTGCCACGCCTCTGTCGATGCCTGGCTCGCCTGGTCTAATCCAGCACCAATAGGGCAGCTGGCATGGAGAGAAAGAAAGAAACATAGCGAGCTTTGAGATTTTGGGTTAGGCGTTGGAAATGAGCCCTACGAGGCATAGCATGGCGGGTTTTGATATTTTGAACACTTTCACACTCCACACTTTTCACTTCTTTTGGTACTGGCAAAGGTATCTATGTCACAGGCGAGACGATGTTTACTCGTCTGCATTCGTTTTATGTACACAGGGTCGAAGCGCTCGACCATGTGATTTCTGTAACGGCTGCAAGATGCACGGACGAATTGCTTATTTGGAATGGCGAAGGAAAAGAAGACAAGTGAGGCGTTTTGGGAATGCATACGGCATACGCTTGTATGCATCCGAATGTATATTGGGCAGACACTGAACTGGATTGGATTGGACTGGACTGGCAAATGTTGAAAGCAGGCAAGGAGGCAAACAAACAACAAAGATGGCGGCTGCGGGGTCGAGAGACCTCGCTTGGCTTGGCCACTTACACTCTTGTTAGTGTTGGTTGAATAGATATCTTGAGCTCCGGAGACAAATTAGATGATGAAATGTGCATAGCGCTTTGTACTTGACTGCATTGAAGTGAAGTGAAGTGTACGAATTATGAGCTGGCTGTGTTTCATGATGATTGTGATGTGATGAAAGTGGCCCAAGAATTTAGGACTGATGAATGAGTCTAGTCCAAGTAGATAGTGAATGAATTAATCAATGAACGAGTGAATGAGGCTGGCTGAACTAGAACAGAGTTGGCATGGTACTGTATGGTATGATATGATAGAGCTTGACCTCCCTTGTGAAGATCAAGATCAAGGGACATGCATGTTGGTCGTGCAGCTCAGTCACTGCTTTTGCTTTATCGTTTACCTCGTTTGTTATCTACTCGCGTAGACAGACGGAGCTGAATAGATAGAGGCTCGGGTAATGTGCCATAGTCAGTCGATGGCTTGAGAGGGGGGCTTCAGCTCCATGTTCCAAGTGCATGTGCGAATTGAGCTAGACGACTGAGGCGGAATCCAGAACCTGCGCCCCAGAGCCTCGTCTATTTGTCTTTGTTCTGTTCCATCTGTTGGGTGTCATTTTCCGTATTGCATTGCGTGTTATGTCTGTCCCCCTCCCTCTTTTCTTGACATGCTACGGAGACTTTTATGCGCTATGTGACCTGCTGGACCTGACCGGTATGTAGGTGAGTGAATGAGTGAGTGAGGTGTTGCTCGCTCGGCGGTTACCACTAACAGACCGGAGTGCTAGGGTGTGGAAGTGGATGTGATTGAAGTATTTTGGGATTGGGATTGGGATTTGGGAGACCTTTTCTGAGTCCGAGTCCCGAGTCCTACCTACCTCCACGTGCCAAGGAGGGTTGCATGGACCAAATCCGGGCGTTTTGTTGTGTTACAAGTTGGCATTATATCCGTCATGTTATTGGGCCTCTCTCTGTGTGTGCATGGCATGGCCTGGCCTGGCCTCTTCGGTACCGACGTACGTGGTCCTGCCGGCTCCTACGGCTACGGATAACAAAGAAGTGAAATCAGGCTCGGGTCAAGATTCACGCCGGCTTCTCAGGGAGTCTGGGAGGATTTGGACCCTCGTCTGCTCTAGTGGCAAATGATACTGTTGCCGGGAGTGGCGGATGATTAGGAGCGAGAGGAGAGGAGACGTGATGAAATGAAATGAAATGAGAGGGGGATTGAAAAGGAAAAAAGGTCACGGAAAAGGGTGTGAGTCTGCGTGTAGGTGCAGTAAAATGGTGAGTAGATGGACGGATATCATTCTCAGCTGTAGGCAGGCTGTGGACAAAGTGTTGAAATATTGGATGCATTCAATTACCACCAACCTTGACGCTGCAGATCAAACAATGGCCCCCAAATCATTGCAGACAAATCACCAGAAAAGGCACAAAACCAAAAAGCAAGTTTCTGTAACAATTCGCTAAGTAACAAGGCAAAGAGTCTGGTCCTTTTGTCTGCGGTACAGTCCATCTCGATACTGACCTGAATTGACTTTTACCAGCTCAAGATCATAGACAGGTCTGGACTCGATCTGCCGCTATTCGATTCCAGGCTAGACATGATCTAAGTTAACTCACGACCCAAAGACTGTCAACAGCGCCTGGACCAACACATGAATGATAGGTACCGTTGTTGATTAGTAGGCACCTCGTTGTCCAACGTTATGCTTCTGAGGTGTGAACCTTGTTTTCATCTACCACTGCCGCCATGTTCATGTCCGTGCCAACGGGACGAGGGAGGTTGGCTAGAGACTATTAAAAGCCATCTTTGAGGTTGATGTTTTTATGACGTATCTCGAATTGGAGTGTCTAAAGGTGAAGATATTCTATTATTCCAAAAAAAAAAAAAAAAAAAAAAAAAAAAAAGAAAAAAAAGAAGGGAAAAAAAAAAAGAAAAAAAAAAAAAAA
>JAAOAS010000501.1:0-20354 GCA_013396035.1 Fusarium pseudocircinatum | reverse complement strand
TTCTACAACAAAAGCCTTACAGAGGCAAACACAAGAACCAGGAGCATGATCGGAGGATGGATGGGGGGGGGGGGGGTTACAACTTTGATGTAAAGTCATTCATTGGGGGTTAAGTCCATGCCTGAAGCGTGGCTTTATTTTGTTTGAATGGTTCCGGTTGAGGGGACAAGATGGGTGCATTACTATATATCTTAACTCTACCAACTCGACATCATTACCTGGAATGGATTAACAGATGGGAGCTGAATGGGCAAGAGTTTCCTGATTGGTGTTTTTTCTATCGTTGGGAGATGGAGTTTGTCTTGGCCAAGGTTACTGGAAGGAGGAGGATGAGCAAGAGTTGGACGGGAGGTCTTTTGGGGGGCTGAATTGCTACTGGTTATCCTTTCTGCCTAGCAATCCATTTATTCTCCCCAACACAGTTACACGTTTTGCGCTTGACAGTTACGCATGGTTTTGTGTTTTCATGGCAATGGTGTTTGGTGTCCATGGCATATTATATACCTGATTCCGTCTGGTGTTGGTCTTGACATTGTTGATTGGCAGTGGAAAACAATGGTGATATCGAAGATGTATCGAATTAACTCAGAGAAGTGCCCTTTGTAATCGACTTATGGTGAAATGTAGTTTAATGAAGTTAACCATATCAGCATCTCGGCCAGATAGATAAGGCAGCACGGCAAGAACAACACAGTAGCTGTTTCTCTCTCCAGGCAGTGCAGACTCTGTTTTTTCCTTGTAGCCGACCACATACTCTCAAGAATTACACCGTTAACTATATGGTTTATCCACGGGAACTACAGATGTATAACAGGTAGTGGTGAAATAGAGTCCTCCGTTACCATATCCAGTTGAATGAATCTGCTACTACCTATATTCGGACCAGAAGCCGATCTGCTCATTACCCCAGCCGTACAGACAAAACCTTGATGCAACAGGGGAATTAACTAGGTGCTTCTCCACCTCACTAAGCCGAGAGCTGTACGATCATGGTAGTTGCAAAGACTCGATGCATGCATTGGCCAACCAGGCGGGCTTCTCCACGTTCGTCTTACGGGCACATGTGAAGCCAAGAAGACCAAGACCAACCGAATTGGGTGGGTTCCAGGATAACTGCCAAGTCTCCAATGATCTCTTGATATTTCCAGTTGTGGCATAATTGGATGACTTGGACAGAAGATGTCATGCTTTAACGAACATCATTGAGGAACCAAGCGGGTGAAAATCATGCCGTGCATGGTAAGAAGAATAAAGAGTTGATGTGGAAATAAGAAGTAAACAAGAATGTGGGGATGTGATGATGGGGTAATGAAGTCACGAGTTGTCAATACGTGCATATTAGCTAGTATGTTCTAGTGTACCTAGCTTCTCTTGTCGATTTTAATAGCTTGACAGGTGGATGCCATTGTCTTATGCAGCACCTCGGAGCCATACTCGACTCGGCCTTCAACGACTCATACAATTAGAACTGACCGCGTAGCCGGGTAGGCTGCATGGAGCTCTCCCCTAGCTTAGCAGCTTAGATCTCCGAGGTCAGCGCAAGACGATTTTGGTTTGTTTACGGAGGCGGGGGAGGAAAGAGAACCGTTTGTTGTGAGCCTCCGAGCCGTAAGTAATTGGTGAGTTGATTGCACTGATCAATTGGTGAGCTACATATACGGTCCAGAGGCTGGAGGTGGTTTCGGTTGTGATAAGCCGCAACTCTGATCCTGAGGTACAAGATGATGTTTGATCATAAAGGGGCACAAAGTACCATCCGTATGAGTCGGGAATGTCATTAGCCCCGGCCTGGGACGAGAGCTTGTGATGCGCAGATTTCTAGGCAAGGTACAAAGCTCACTCAGTGAGTGGACCAAGTGCAAGTGTATCTGGCCCGGATGATCTCTCCCTCGTGTTTATTTCTTCACCTTGAATCCAACGGTACACTTTTTTTTCGATTGACATGTTTCACTGAACAATCGTATCAAACAACAAGATTGAGTTCAGTTAAATCGCCTTGGTTGAAGCTTTTCGAGGAGGCGACAACCTCTAGGCGACAATGAGCACGCGTACAAGCAGCTCTGAGACTTGATAGAGACAGATAACACCCTCTCTGCCTAGACGGCGAATGAGGTGCTGCATTTTGGTCGAACAAGCCCGAACCCGAGACTGACAAACGAGCCAGGCTGACCAAAAAGCTTGTTTGGCCACCTCATGGACTTCTAGTGTGTTCCAATCTCTAAACCGATCCAGGTCTGCGGTTCTATCATGTCCCTTTCATCATGATACGGTATCGCAAGAAAGAAAAAAAAAAGAGGACTCTGAAACCAGCCATTGTAAGCCGAGAGAATTCCGACTTCTGCCCGCCGAGGAACAAACAGTAAACACCACTTCAGCTACCGGGCCATATTGACTTAGCCTGGAAGTGGGGAGCTTGCTCTCTTCAGACTTCAGGGCCCCAAACTTCAAGACCCAGAGACCATCGTGACCTTTGACCCGAGTCCGTGACCTACGAGCACCCAATAGAGTCAGTTCACGGCGGCGTCGGTGAGGTGAAAGCGGCGTTGCGTATGCGTCGTGGTGTTTGCCGTCATGTGGTACCTGACCACAGATATCGTCTGGGGTTGGAGCGCAGGGCGTCAACGAGGCTCTTGAGGCCTTTGCCCTATCAGGAGTCAAGTATCGGACTTCGGCCCCTCTTTCAGAGTGCAGACGCCACTCCACTGAGGGCCCCGCTCTCCACTCTTTTCAATCCGGGGGAGTTTTAGAGAGCCAAGGGGGACGGGATTGCTGTGTCTACAGAGTAGTACCTAGGTAGTCCTAGTCGTGTTAGACGTGATAGAGTACCAAGGTGAGGCAGCACCTCTAGTTATGTGAGGAAAAGAGAAGATACTGTATTGTTTGCTGCTTTCAGTGCCAAATAGACCCCCAGAGGCTGTCGAATTGAATAGAATAGACCGAGCAGCCACTGCTGCTGCAAAATAAACAAGCCTCTGATTGAAATGTTATCATGATAGAGTTTATCATGAAGAGTCCCCATACTATACTCACCATGCACATTAGCCGTGTATCAACACCAACCACCCCTTGTCAATCGATCACAGGACACATAAAAAAAAAAAAAGGTTGACGGATAGCTGCCTTGTTCTAATAGAATTACTTTCAATAGACCTCAGTATCAATATCTGACAGGGTTTGTGGTTGTGGTAACACAGCAAAAGACGAAACAGTGCCCCAAGTGAACTTATGAATCACTCTCCTCAAAATTCGGTAATCCGAATATCAATGCATGACTGGGACAAGATAGACTCGCCCAGAAACTGTGAATATACTGGTCCTACCCAGTACATTTCAACCCTCACAACTCACGGTACTACCCATCTCTTCAGTACCGTATCTGGTCTGGCTACCAGTAAGACCTCGCCATCATCAGTATTGCCTGTATTGGATCTTTGCCCTTTTGCCTTTTGCCCCAAGGGTTGCGTCTATCGCCATCCGTCCACTGACGGCCTCACATCATCCTTCTAGTCCATGCACTAACACCGAAAAAGTACCCCGATCGACCGACCCCTCAGTACCGAAGCCAGCCCAGCCCAGCCCGGATCATCCCCCGTCAGCTGGTGCAGGGAGTTTTCCAGTTTCCAATCGCTACGAGTTACGGTGCGAGTCGGCTGGTGCTACAGCCACGCTACTTGGGGCTTACCAAAAGCCATCGCGGCTTGCCGTGGCATGACAGTGTAGCCTCAAGGTATCTTTCTTTCTTTGGTACCGGATGTGTCACTAAGTCTGCGGCCAGATTTATTTAGTTGCCAAGGTAAAAGTATCCTCCAGTCAGTGTCTACCTGAAATCCGGGGCATCAGTAATTCGCAGCACGCCCCCCTGCAGGCATCCTACGCACCTCACCTCACCTCACCTACAGGCAGCTCAGGACCCGCGTACAGTGGTACAGTGGAAGCTTCTCTTCTTACTTCTTCCTTATCCTCTCCTCTCTTCTTCTTTTCTTCCATCAATCTCACCCTCTCCTCCTCCTTCTAAAACTCTTGCGCCTATCTATCATCAGGCAACCTTTTCTCTCTTATAGCCCAACATCGTTTATTTCCAGAGCGTCGGTTGCCGATTTTCACGACGAGTGACAACCATCTTGTCACCGCCGATTGTTAGGTTATCGAGACCACCGATAACAGCATTAACATCCTCGTCACCGCCCCAGGCTACCATATGTAAGGCTCCACCACCCGCAGTCGTCATTCTTCCCTTCTCTTCATCATCCTCGTCCTTCGCGGATCGAGTACGACGAGAATAAACTGAGATCCTAACATCCTCTTCTTTTAGCAGCCTTCCTGGAAATATCGCCAAAATGGCTTCCACCACGCATAACGCTGGTCTGGACCATGCCATCACTGTCAAGGTGATGTTCGAGGGCATCACTCGTCGCACCAAGATGCCTCTTCGGGATATGGTCCCAAGAACTCTTGAATCTAATGTATGTTGACAAATACTGCTCTCGCGTTGAGCAGTTCCAGAGGGTTTGCCATCCTACGTCGCCACCTTACCATGGAGACCAGAGTTGGCGGTTCAGTAATTGATTAAGCAACAACTAACACGCTATCAGATCCGTACATTCTTGCACATCCCTGGAGATGCTCAGGTTGCATTTGAGCGATACTCCGATTCTGCTGCGTCTTATGTTCTTCTTGAGGCCGAAAATATCCCCATCTACAAGCAACTCTACCGCGCCGCCAAGGCAAAGTCTAAGCTCAAGATTCGTGTTACTGTCAAAGAGCAGCCCAAGATTACAGTACCTAAGCCTGTCACCGTCGAAGATGAGCATGAAACCGCCGCATTTGGTTCTACTCCTATGGGCATGGACGAGGCTCCCAAAGAAGCTCACGAGACCTCCGAAGAGTCAAGCCCTGCACCCACTCCCGCAGCTGAGGTTCCTGCACCAACCCCAGCACCAATCATCACATCTCCCGAGACGACTCTTCCGGTCCGTATTAGCCCTCTATCGCGAACTTACAACTCTGCTCTCCTCAGTGATGCTGCGAGACTCATTGGAGAACGTCGGGATGCTCGTCTGGATTTTGAGAGCCGCCTTGCTAATCTTATGGAACGACAGTCGGTGCCAAAGCAGACCCCCCAATCTCTCCCCGTAACCAAGCATCAACGAGCCCCATTCTCTTTGCCCAAGACTGAAGGTCCCTCGTTGAACAAATGCCCTGCCATGTTCACCCACGCTGGTCCTGGCTTCGCAGTCTGTTGCAACAGCTGCGAAAACAATATTCCCGATGTTCACTACCACTGTTCTACCTGTGACGATGGAGACTTTGATCTTTGCCAGTCATGTGTCGATCAAGGCATCACCTGCCATGGTCGAGATCACTGGTTGATCAAGCGCTCAACTGTTGATGGACAACTAGTCCAGAGCACCACCGAGACTATCGCCCCTAAGCCCAAGCCCAAAGCGGAGGTCAAAGTTGAGACTGTCATTGAGACCAAGGTCGAGTCTAAGATTCCACCCCCCGTTCAGACATTTCAATTGTCCAAGCCAATTTTCGAGCCCCTCGCTGCTCCTTGGGCCTCTCTCGGCATCATGCGGACATGCAACTGCTGTGTGCAAGAACACCCTGAGGCTGAGTTTCTTCATTGCACAGTCTGCGAAGACTTCGATCTCTGCCAACCATGCTTCGCTAAGGACAAGCACGGCCATCATCCCAAGCACGGATTTGCCCCCGCTGTCAAGGGAACCAAGATGCCCCATCATGTTGCAGCCAAGATGAGCCCAGGCCGTAACCATATGCACCACGCCATTTGCGATGGCTGCGACAAGTACATCACAGGTATCCGCCACAAGTGCCTCGACTGTCCTGACTGGGATTACTGTTCTACTTGCATCAAGTCTGTGAAGATCATCCACCCTGGCCACCGATTTGCGCCTATCTATGAGCCACTCACTGATATCCGTGCTCGCGCACCAGCAGCCGTCCATGTGGGCATTTGCTGCGACGGACCTCTCTGCTCCGGAAGCCAGGCGTACCCCAACTACATCCGTGGCACCCGATACAAATGTGCTATCTGCAATGATCTGGACTTCTGTGCCAACTGCGAGGCCAGCCCCATTAACGCGCACAACAAGACTCATCCCTTGATTCAGTTCAAGACTCCTGTCCGTCATATCAGTGTTACGACGACTGGCGAGAACCAGGATGGCCAGGATATGCCTGAAATGGGTGACCACCGGAGCTCGTCCAAGTCTACTGAGACTGAAGCCACGGTCCCCAGCAACTCCATCAACCCTGTCCGCACTATCGTTGATGTGAAGCCAACTGAACCTGTTCCAGCCAAGGTTTCCGTCAAGACGCCCGAGTCTGGGGTAAAGAAGGAAATCAAGAAGGAACCCACTACTCCCGAGCCCATCTCTACCCCCAAGGCGGAATTCAAGGGTGTATTCGTTCGCGAGACTATCCCTGACGGTACTATCCTCCCCCCTAACCATGTTTTCGAACAAACATGGACTCTCCGCAACGATGGCAAGGAGAACTGGCCCGCTGGCTGCTCCGTCAGATTTGTGAGCGGCGATTACATGGGTCATGTTGACTCTAATCACCCTGCCGGCATCTCCGAGCTTGTGTCTGCCTCAGAGTCTACCGTGTGCTATGCTCCTCTTGGCCCTGGTCAGGAATTTCCCTTTACTGTCCTTCTCCGGACACCCGCCCGGCCTGGCAAGGTCATCTCTTACTGGCGTCTTACGAGTCCAGACGGTGAGAAATTTGGTCACAGACTGTGGTGTGATGTCAATGTCCGAGTTGTGAAGGAGGAGCCCAAACCCGAGCCCGAGCAGGAGGCGAAGCAGGAGCCCGCAGCTGTTGAGGAGCCCAAGCAGGAGAATGATAGCCAAGCCTCGAGCCAGATGATTTTCCCCAAGCTTGAGAAAGAGTCACCTGTGGCTAGCATCCACGAGGCTGGTGAGCCTGTCTCTGTCGTTGAGGAGCCCAAAGAATCAGAAACCATTGATGAAGAATGGGACTATTCGGAAGATGGATTCATGACAGACGAGGAATACGACATCCTAGATGCTTCCGACGAGGAGTATCTGGAGGAGCAAAAGAAGAAACTTGCCACCAAGTAAGCGTAAATTTGATTTCTCAGGATGGGAGTGGGGTTATGGATATGATTCTTTATTCGTTTTTACTTTGGCCAATGTTGCTTACTCCCTCTCTTTTCAATTCTGTATTATTTCTTCTGTTTTCATACCTCTGTCGTTTATCGACAACGACGATATCAAACCGGGTAGCTATGGACAATGCCATAGCCAGATATCTACGAACCTTCTCGTAACATGTTCAGTGAGAGAAGAACACGCTCTTTTGGTAGTTTGGACTAGGTAGCTCAGGATGCAACAATGAGATTCGGTGATTTGATAACTAAAGATTGGCTTTTCTTTCGTTTCTAAGTGATAGCATTCTCAGATGGGTAAGATGAACCTGATGTATGTGTGAGGATGTTGTTCTTAGTCGTGCAAGTTATGAAATCGGCTCTGTCAAGTCTCACAGGTTGTCATCCAATCCCGTCCGTTGATTGAATGGCTGATCTGCATCAGAGATATGGCACGTCTTACCTAAATCTGAAATGGGCTGATGATGAACAGCCAGTGTCTTGGGAAAATCCATGATGCAGGCCGGTCACGGGACCTGCAAGATGGAGGATGGATGCCTTTGGTTTCGTTCGAATGTTGTCGCAACCGGTTTTTGGTGCCTGAGAATTTATGATGGAGGTTCCTTATGGCCTGGCTTAGCCTGGGCGGGAGACCCACAACAACTTTTTTTGAACCTAAAGAGTGGAGCGTCCGTGAAAGAGGGTCATCAGCCGCCCGCTCATAGCACCCCCAGCCAAAAGGCACTGGACTGCACCTGGCGCCCTGGCCAAAACATCTCCCCCGTCGTACAACTCTTTTCATATTTTCGTTACGGTTTCCCAGGGCGACCCTGGACTGAATGCGACTGCGCTGCGTTGCCATCCATCACGCCGCACCGCTTCTCGTCAAAAACGGCTTCTTTAGCTGTTCCTTGACTGTTTCTCATCAATTTCTGGCCGTTGTCCTTTCTTTATTCTCCTTTTGCTACCTGGTCAGGTCACGTAACCTACCTCGACGCACGCTCTCGGGTTAAAAAAAAACGCGACCCTTTGGCCTTGACCCTTCGATCGTGGTTCCATTGTCATCACCCTTCATCATACAAAGCTTTTTCCGCCTTCAACCCCATTCGTCAACCATCGACCATCGCGCAAGATGGTCACCTTTTCTATTCCCGGCGATAATGAACTCGCCGAGGCTGGCAAGGGCACACCTCGGCCGCGTCCTGCTCTCCCTTTTGCGAAGCGCGCCTACGTCTCCACGCCGTCAAAGAGCAGCCGTCTCGGCGTTCCGCAGAGTGCGCCAGCACGGAGGCTATTGAAGACGCGCGATGAGACGCCGTCCAGTAGCCTCAACAGATCTACCATTTCTACATCCCGTAATATCTTCAGGGCTTCTACCACCTCCGATAGTCCCTCCATCACTCCTTTCTCCCCGAGCATCCCTCAGAACACCCCCAAGAAGGTGTTCGCTCCCGGCGCTACCCCCGAGCCGAACCGTGTCTATCGAGAATCGACTTCACATGCTATGCCCCGTGGTATGGCTTCCAAGACCACATCCAAGGACCTGTTCCACATGCGTATCGAGGACCCCGATCCCGAACTGTCTGGCGAGGTTCTAACGAAGAAGATCCCTCAAGGTTGGAACTCCAAGGGCTCTATTTACGCTGACCAATTCCTCTCGCATCTCTGTCCTCCCGAGTTCGATGAAGAGCAGCGACGACAGTTTTACTGTATTCTCGATCTCCGACGACTCAAATATGCGGCCGACGAAATTTTTTCCAAGAAGGATTGGAAGCTTAATGTAATCAACTTTGCAAAGGAGTTCGAGAAGAGCAGGAGTATTATTCTGTTGCGCTATGGCCTCTACGAATTCCAGAATGTTAAACCTTCGCAGGATGTGCTCAAGAGATGGCGTCGTGAGCATGGTCTCCCTGAGCCAGAGGAAGAAAATGCGGAACCAACTCCTACAAAGGCCACTGCTACCAAGAAGCGCAAGGCCGATGATGATATCACCAAAGATGCTACTGTCAACGGCTCTTCCAACAACAACAAGCGACGTGCTCCTGACCGTGAAGAAAATGACCAGGAGCAGGAAGCGCCAACTCCTGCACCCGTTCCTACTCCTGCTTCCACCTTGGGCAAGAACAAACGCAGAGCTTCCGTGAGCGATGAGGCTGATAGCCAACCTTCCAAGATGCAGAAGGGCACTGCTTCTGCCGCCAAATCTCTCTTCGAGAAGATTGCCAACAACTCAACTGCCCCCGCCGCCTCTCCCTTCAAACCTTCTACCAAGCCCACTGATGACGGGGCTGCTGCTAAGCCAAATCCCTTTGCTTTCAACAAGCCCAACGGCGGCGGTAGTTCGCTTGCCCGCAGCATCTTTCAGAACCCTAAGCCCGGCAGTGCTGCTGGCGCTTCTTCTGGTGGAAACATCTTTGGCTACCTTTCTGATGCAAGCTCGGCCAAGAACAGTGGTGTTGATGCCGATGCCGAGAGTGAGGGCGACTCAGATGTCGAGGATGATAGCCAGGCAACCGGAAACAGCGACGAGCCAAGTGCGGCAGCTAGCGGCGCCGACACTGCTTCTCAGGCTGGCATCGGCCTGTTCGGACAGAAGCCTGCCCCTACCAGTGGCCTCGCTGCTGGGTCTAGTGCACCTGGTACTAGGGAGAGCACCCCTGGCCGAAGTCTGTTTGACCGAGTTACCAAGGATAATGATGGACAGCCGGTGCGGATTGGGGAGAAGGATGAGACAGCAGCTGAGAAGCCCGTCGACCAGACCTGGAACCCTAGCACCACCCCTATCAAATTTGCGCCATCTGGCTCTGCATCCACAAGCCAAACTACCTCTTTGTTTGGAAAGGCCACTTCAGCGCCGACGAGTTCTCTGTTCGCCTCGAAGCCTCCCACTTCTAACCTATTCGGTGCCGCCAAGCAGGACAAGCCTGCAGAAAAAGAAGCAACGCCAGCCTCGGATCAGGCTGACAAGGCGGGAGGTGAATCTGACAAAGAGAACGATGAGGCCTCCAAGAAGTCACTGTTCGAGTCTAAGGCTTCAGCGGCTCCGGCAAATTTTGGATCTCTCTTCGCGCCCAAACCCGCTACGGAGCCATCTAAGGCTGGAGAGCCAACAAAGCCTGCTGCTACAAGCTTATTTGGAACCAAGTCTGATGAGAAGTCCAACACTCCTCCACCCACTACCAACCTGTTTGGTACCGTTAGCAAGCCTGCTGAGTCAAGCGGTCCCTCGATGCAGTCGTCTACATTGTTTGGTGCCAAACCCACTAACAATGAAGCTGTTAAGACTTCGCTCTTTGGTACTCCCAGTGCAGAATCGACTACTGCTACGTCTTTATTTGGTGCAAAGCCTACAAGCACCGCCACCAACCTGTTCGGCAATGCCTCGGCGTCAACTGCCAAGCCTTTGTTTGGTGCCCCCAGCTCTGGCGATGCGACGGCGCTCAAGACTGATACTGCTCCTCCAGCAGACAAGCCTGCTGCGGCCCCCATTTTCACCTTCGGGGCGCCTTCCGCTGGTGCTGATAAGGTCAACGGTGCGAACAAGCCCCTCTTTGGAGCACCTCAGTCGCCTACGTCGTCTGGTGCAGCCGCGCTTGATGGTAGTCCCATGAAGCAGGATGGACCATCACCGGCCAAGAAGGCATTCGATGGTGGGAGCACTGGGGCTTCGGCCGCACCCATCTTCAGCTTTGGTGGCGCCTCCACAGCTCCTGCTGCTCCCTCATTTGGTGGTGGCTCAGGCACTTCTACACCTCTGTTTGGCGGTGCTTCAACGACACCTGCTGCTAACAATGCAGGCTCGTCTTTTGGTGCAAACTCGACCAACTCTGGAGGGTCGTTCGGTTTCCAGTTCGGAGGAAACTCTGCCTCTTCATCGTTCAATAATCCGTTTTCCTCGGGCAACGATGGAGGAAACGCAGCTTCTACCCCATCATCAGCTCCTGGAGGCATGTTCAGCTTTGGGGCTACCGCCGCACCTTCTGGAGGTTCCAATCCGTTCCAATTTGGAGGTGCAAGCAACACCACATCGACCCCAGCCTTCGGAGTAGGAAGTAATAACAATGCTCCCGCATTTGGAGGGGCGTCTGGATCTACCGGAACGCCGGGATTCAGTTTCACAGGAGCCTCGCCAGCTCAAAACTCAGTACCAACATTTGGATCCAACCAGAACGGCAACCTTCAACCGCCTGCTGGTGGTTCTACCACCGGGACCAGTAAGTCTCCTATTTTTCCACATCGGAAAATCGCCCCACTAAAGCGACGGGTGTAGACACACCGTTCAGTCTTGGGGGAGGCTCTAGCCTGGCCACAACACCAGCTGGCGGGACCCCGGAACCATCGAATCAAGCCGAAGGAGCCGCCGGAGGCGATGAAGAAGGCGAGAAGCACGAGCAGATCAACTTGGCCGAGAACCTGGAGCAGGACGAGGATATCATGCATGATGTACGGGCAAAGGTGTTGAAGTTTGTGCCGGCCAGTGAGAAGTCGGATGACAAGAAGCCCAAGTCTCAGAGTCCGTGGTCGGTACAGGGTGTAGGAGCTCTTCGACTGCTAAAGCACAAGGAGACGAGTGTTGTTCGTCTTCTTCTGCGAGCAGAGCCCCGTGGACATATTGCTATGAACCGAGCAGTCCTCGCCGACATGTCTTACAAAGCTGACAAGAAGTACGTCAAGATGACCACGTCGAACGAGAAGGGTGATGGACTTGAGACTTGGATGATTCAGGTCAAGACGGCGGATATGGCTAAGGAGCTTGCAGAAGCTTTGGAGAAGAACAAGGTCCATAACAAGAAGAAGTAATGCGGAGGGAACTGGAGAAGAGTATATAGAAGCACACTCTGATAACAGGTGCTTACATAGAAAGGTAAGGTGCAAGGAGCAGCATTGCGGGCGTTGTCAAGCATTCGACGTTTTATATCTTCTTTTTGCGGGCAAAGTCACATTTGGGATTTTCGTGGGAATGCTTAAGCAGGCAAAGATTGACTTGATCAGTGTATGGAATACAAAAGTTGTTTTTAACGAGTTATACTGAGAGGGGCCTGGGAGAATTTTGATATTTCATTAGTGATGGTATGTTTGAAGTTCTTAGTTTGTCATATTGTAGTTGTAATTGAGCCATGAAACAAGAAGAAATCATCCCGAGAGGATAGCAACTGGAACATGCATAAACTAGCCACCCACTTTGAAGGTCTCACGCAAATCACTACTGGGTCAGTAACCTTGAAGAGCAAGGCAGGGAGAAGTAAGGTGAGTACTCTTCCTTTCAGGTTGAGTGAGGTTCAAAATTGAAAATGACCAAGTGAGAGCTCAGCTTAAGTAAGGGTCATGTGAAACGCGGGGCGATCAACAGGCGGGAAGGCAGGCGTATTCGTGCTGTGGTAGGGGAGCTGCTGCCCTGGAGGCTGAGAAGCTCAGGGCAGGTACGAGTGCGGCACGCGTCGCGTCAGTTTCCCCAAGACGATGCCCAGAAGGAAAAAAGATTTGGCTCTAAAACAACAACTTTTCAGCCTCTAAACAACATGCCCAGGTAAGTTCAATCCTCCCGGCCGATGACGACCTGATTCAGATACTCACATATTAATTCTCAGGGAAATCATTACGATCCAGGCCGGGCAGTGCGGCAACAGCAGTTAGTTATAACCCATCCCCCCGCCGCCATACAGACCATTATCTGCTTCCTCGATATGCCCGCATCTACGCCTCCATCTTGCGACTTGCTCTTGCGGCTATGCGCATACAGATAAATCGGACGTTGCTGATTCATTTCGTACACAGTTGGAAGCCAGTTTTGGCAACAGCTCTGCCAGGAACACGGCATCAGCCAAGATGGAAACCTAGAAGACTTTGCGACTGAAGGCGGTGACCGAAAGGATGTCTTTTACTACCAGAGCGACGATACGAGATACATACCCCGAGCCATCCTAATTGATCTGGAACCGAGGGTGCGTCTTGGACCATGATAACAAGGTGACCAAGTGCTAAGCAGCTTCTGTAGGTCATCAACGGTATCCAGACTGGACCTTACAGAAATATTTATAACCCCGAGAACTTTTACGTGGGCAAAGATGGCGTTGGTGCCGCCAACAACTGGGGTGATGGTTACCAGAGTGGTGAGGCGGTGTACGAGGACATCATGGAGATGATTGATCGAGAGGCAGATGGCAGTGACTCTCTTGAGGTGAGTCTTGCTTGGCCGGCTGGACCCTGCTTACTGAAACTTCATACCCCAGGGCTTCATGATGTTGCACTCAATTGCCGGCGGCACGGGATCAGGTCTTGGATCGTTCCTCCTCGAGAGGCTTAACGATCGGTTTCCCAAGAAGATCATCCAAACATACTCGGTCTTCCCGGACACAACGAACGCGGGCGACGTTGTTGTTCATCCTTATAACAGTATCCTATCTATGCGAAGATTAACGCAAAATGCTGACTCTGTTGTCGTTTTGGATAATGGTGCTTTGTCACACATTGCTGCCGATAGGTTGCATGTCCAGGAGCCATCCTTTCAACAAACAAACCAGCTGGTGAGTGCTATGACCCCGATCTTGCCAGTCGTGCACGTAGCAAGAGCACGAGTGTGAGGAGATGTGTGAGACGAAGCAAGGGCACTGACAATTATTAGGTTGCTACTGTCATGTCTGCCAGTACAACAACACTTCGATACCCCGGTTACATGCACAATGATCTTGTCAGCATCCTAGCCTCCCTCATCCCAACTCCCCGATGCCATTTCCTCATGACTGCCTACACGCCATTTACCGGTGACCAAGTCGAGCAAGCCAAGACAGTTCGCAAAACGACAGTGTTGGATGTGATGAGACGTCTACTACAGCCCAAGAACCGCATGGTGTCTACTGTTCCCGGCAAGAAAAGTTGCTACATCTCCATTCTCAATGTCATTCAGGGTGAGGTTGATCCGACGGATGTTCACAAGAGTCTGCTTCGTATCCGGGAACGACGGCTGGCCACGTTCATACCATGGGGGCCTGCAAGCATTCAAGTTGCCCTGACAAAGAGAAGTCCATACATCCCCATGAGCCACCGTGTAAGCGGTCTTATGCTCGCCAACCACACAAGTATTGCGACGGTATGCAAGACCTCCAGTTTACTCACTCCATTCGACACAGTGGCTCACATAATTACAGCTCTTCAAGAGAATTCTAAGGCAGTACGATGGCATGCGTAAGCGTAATGCCTTTATGGAAGGATACAAGAAGACAGCACCGTTTTCCGAGAACCTCAACGAGTTTGATGAGGCACGGCAGGTTGTTGCAGACTTGATTGGCGAATACGAAGCTGCCGAAGACGCAGATTACCTCAACCCAGACGCAGGAGAGAAGCCCACATCTGCAGAGACGGATCGACGAGTAGCTTGAGGGAGGGCGGAGTTAAGGATGAGTTGATCGTGATCGTGTCTGAGGTAGTGGGGGTTTGAAACGTCACGATGGATAGTGGATGTTGGATGTCGATATTTGCTTTACAGCCACTGTGCACTGCATCAATGACATTGCAGTTGGGGCGTTTTGGGTGCCAGCCTCGGTTTTGGTTCGGGTTTAGATACTTGCTTGGCTTGGTAAATCCATCGATTGACTAGCTGAGTGCCTTGGTTTATTAAGGTTGATATGTCGCGTGCTCCTTGGGTCCCGAGTCAGGCTAACCAAGGAATTGACTTGGTACCTGACAGCAGCGACAGCATCAACTTGGTCGTGATCCTTGTAGTCTCCTCACCTCTCGGGGATGTTGAATGGGCGTCGATCCGCGATCTGTCTCAGCGTGGCTCGCGTGGGTCGTTGAGTACAGTAATATGTACCTCTGAGATATGCAGAATCGGTCAGAAACATCGTGGAACATGTAACGTCAAAGATGATGCTTTGATGTGGAGAAGAGGCCGGAGCATTTTGCGCGGTGATGTTTTTGTGACGTCAGTGATTCACTGACGTCAGAATTGGAAATGGCATCGTGATGAGTTTGTGCGTGCGTTTGCTTGGAGGGAAAGAGTGTAATTATGGAGAAGGTGAATGAGAATGAATAGGTATTAAAGGACCCTTGAGAGAAGCTTCGTCAGTTGAACATCATCATCTCCGACTCTCAACTCACAACATCGCAAGACTTCTTCGTCACAACCACAACTACCATTGAACCCAGTAAGTCAAAAGTGTCATTTCGAAATATTGAATTGTATCATGAATAAATACTAACAATTACTCTCAGGAACCCTCTCTCTCTCTCATATCAAAATGACACAATCCAAGGACCAGAAGATTGCCGAGACCCAGGCCAACCTCCCGCTCCCCGATCAGCCCCCTAAGGCTTCCGACTGGCAGTCGGCTGATGCCCGCACCGTCAACGTCGGCGCTGGCAAGCAGGAGGGCCCTATTGGCACCGACTCTGCCGCTCAGTCTGGTCTCCGTGAGCCCGCTACCAAGGGCGAGGAGGTGGACCTGAGCAACGTTGGTCGCGAAGGTGTTGAGAAGCGTCAGCAATAAGCCTTCTCTTTATCTATCTTGTACAATATGAAAAGGAATGGGAGCGGAATGGGAGGAAGAACAAGAGAGGAGGTTAATGATACCTACGAATAATCAATGAAATGGACCGCGAGCAATGAATGCTTCGGTGCTTAACGCATCAGTTTCCGTTTCCGTTTCCGTTTCCGTTTCCGTGACTGTTTCTCTCTACGATTTTGACAGCAAAAAACCGAGTGACTTTGTACAGACATTTGGGGTCTTGGCCTATTCGGTCGCCATGCGGCGTTTGAGTATTCTCTCTCGTTGCTATTTTGATAAGTTGTTCTGTGTCGAGTACAGTCGCCATTCGCTGTTTCGGTACATGAAACGCAGTCACATCATCTCAAGAAAATACTCAGTCTATTACAGTACGACAAAGTCCTGGCTTGTTAGCACCAATTGGCTTCTACTGGCACTGCAGCGTCTAACTTAAACCTTGGGGAGGCTATGTTTTGTTGATGCTCACTTATTCTACAGCTTGGAGCCACTTCACATACTGTCATGACACCGTGATATATGCAACGACATATGAATCGCTGTATATTTACTTTGTGGCTTTGCAACTCGAACTACCGTTGTTTAGTGTTTACACTGTAGGATTTACTCGGGAGTCCGTGAAACCTACTCTTGCTTCCTCGGCCGATATGTTATCTTTTTGCACCGCATGTTGGTTCTGGTGATTAATGCATTGTATGGCATCATGGACAGACTATATATGGACCTATTATGGGTTTCCATGGCTTGTTGGCCGCCACAGCATGTTTGCCCAAAAGTTATGGAGGGTCGAGCGTATGTGACTGTAACTCCAAAAGTCATTAGTTAGGTAGTCAGTTGGTTACCCTATACCTAAACAAGCAGCTGAATCTCGCTCCTCGCCATGTTTTTATGTATGCTGGCTATGTTGCATTAGCCAGGAACGGCGTCCATCCAAATCTCACAATGACGTGCCGTCAATAAAGACAGCTTCTGCACCAAATCACAGGAGGCTAGTGAGATATAGGACGGAGAAAGCTACGCGTTAAAAATGCCCGTATTTGCCTAGAGCTCCTAGGTTTGGTACCCTAGACACCTATCCTCAACCACCGCGCGCCAACCTCATGATGAAACCGAAACCTCAATAAGGTCACACGTAATGCACCGCAAGGACAAACAGACCCACAGACAAACAACGATCTATCACATAACTTGTGCATGTAGTCTCCAGAAGTCTTCTCTAAAACAACCACCAACCACCAACCATCGGCCAACTCTGTCATGTCATATCATGTTATGAAGATTGCCCAACTAACAAAAATAAAATAAAAAATAGTATCATACAAAGGCCCGTGATCTCACATGCCGCGCGGGACGAGAAAACAAAGTCTACCCACTCAGGTAACAAGGAATAGCCAACAAGAGAAAGGGTCACATTCCCATTATGAAGTCGTCACCGTCGCCATCATAACAATAAGCAAGGTTAGGGTTTTCCAACCACATCGCCATCGTGCACGTACAAAAAAATGCTTGGATCAAAACGGCAAAGACAAAAAGCGACCAGCGAGTCTACTTGTGATATGATCTGATGTTGAAATACATGGACAAGATTAAATGCCATGACTACCAAAGCAAAAGCAAAAGCAAAAGCACAACGCCCTCGAGAGGACATGGTTCGTGCATCTTGAAATGTTGAAACTAGAATGATTCAACTGAGCCAATCCGAGTACTAACAACTTAGACTAGTTAGTACTTCGTTAGCTATCTCAGCTCAGTTACACAGTAAGAGTATAGAGTCCAAATGACATCCCAAACTGGCAGGAGATTTTGAAGCTCTGCAATAGTCGGCATTGCTTTGTCTCAAGTAAGTGCCAAGTCAGAGAGAGACACGGCGGCCATGGCTTGTAGATGCATACATGGTCAATCTGGCGGCTCGTAAGCCTCACCCTTCGCACGACAGGAGCATGCTCGCTCTCCCTGATACTCACCCTCACTCACTCCCTGACTAGACCTGAATGCTCCGTGCATGGACGGTGGATGTATGCTGTGCGCATCCATAGCGCTGCACATATGCGCTGCTCGGAAACCCACCACCGATTCAGTATAGCCGTGCCCCGGAGAAGCGGCTGGGGTTCGCCCTAATCTCAGCTTCAACCCACTGGGGCCGAACAATGTCCAGTGAGATACCAGAAAGAGGACGTCGCTCGATCTGAGTCTTGAATCAGAGGACCCTGGATCGGTCACGGAGCCGCTGTCTCGAAATTCCCACATCATCTCTTGGCTGATCTAGGGGCCTTCTAGTGCTCTGAATGACTCCGTTTCTCGACAGCGCCATCGGCGGTGAGAGCGAGCGACTGAGGCAGGGAGAGAGGGAGAGAAAAACCCTTGCCGTTTAGCTAGTTGACTGATGCGTGCGGATACTGTACGTGCGGGATCTGAGATGCAGTAATTAGCGTCTCAGCACAGTCTTGGGCACTAACTAGACGTGACCTAAGGTCCCAAGATGATTGCGAGTCAACTCACTATTGAGTTGAAACTAGCCAACCACAGCATCCATCCAGAATGATCGACACAATTACACAAGGAGAAGTAAATCAAGGGTCCAGGGGCTTGATCTTATCAACGCCATGGCCAGCTCACGAGCTGGAGCATCAATAGTCTCGGGCAAGTCGTTCTCAACAGAGCATCCTGTCATCCCCATAGATTTGCTAGATGAATTCCACAAGGGTATCCATATCTTTTTCCCAACGCGTGGGACCTCGTCTGGCCGAGATTGAGTTGAGTAGAACGGGCATTCTGGCCACGATGGCAACCTGTCCCAGTTAACCAAGACGCAGACTTCAGTTTCACACCCCCAGGTGCAAGCTACGGTATGGCCATGACTAGAATGTCATTTATATCAACAAGGGTTCACCTTCCTTGACGATTGCTTCATTTCCACTCATGTCACACGAGAAACCAACAGGTGATGGATAGACCGCGCTCACCACTCGACATGACTAAGTTGGAGTTTAGCAAGTGCATGATCTCGGACCCTTGAGATGTGTTGTCCGATACAGGACCAAGCAAGGCCTCAAAAGGGCCCGCTACGCAACTCTTTGACCTTGTGCCAGAAACTCCACGGCAGTCAACGCAAAGGACGGCCCAGCCCTTGATCTGCGTTACAATTCCGGGATGCGGAGCCGAAGATGAAGATGGTAATGTCTATCCTTGATGGGTAGCCAGAATCATGTCATGATAAACTGGAAAGGGATGCGCAAAAAGCAAACTTGCCTCGAAATGATGTCCGCATGCTAGAGGGGACTGCCCCGGTAGAAGAAGAAGAAGAAGAAGAAGAAGAAGAAGAAGAAGAAGCAAACATTGAAGGCCACCACATACAATTCCACCCGCTAATGCAGCACTCGTGGGATGATTAGGCCACGAAACGTACGTGAAAAAAGAAAGGCAGCCGTTAGAGCATGCAGATATCACCCGACGGAAACGCAGCTAGAAAATAAACCCAGAGACATGGATGAACCGTGATGGAGACTGCCCGGTAACAAGATGCGTCATGATATGATGTGGTGATGTTCTCGCCAAAAGCTTCCTCCTGTCATGATGATGATCATGGGAATGGGAAACAAAATACCGAAAATCAAGGACACGCTAGGTTGGCACTTCTCCCATTTGTCTGGCGCCTCTGGATCAAGCAAATCACTGCTTGGCGTTCTTCTCGAAGGGTTTTCTGGAACTGCCTATCATGCGTGGCGTTCACTATGATGCTCAGCCTGACTCATGACGATGGTTAGTGTGTTGTCTCGTGAACTGGCACGACTTATGTGACTTGTACTCAAGGCGTGTGCTTGATCATGGCCACTTGGTAATTACCATTCTTCATAGATGTGATTATGATGGTGACAGTATAACTCCAAGTCCAACTTCAGATTGTGCCGGAATTGGGGGGACTGTTCGCAGAAAGACTGTTCCTTCCATGGACCCATGGACACGTCGATGATATTTCCTAGACTGTCCTTGACCTGGAAAGGCCAGCATCGAAGTGAATCGACATGTTGAAGTCCAGTGAAGGAGAATCAAGGGGCGTGTCTAGGTAGGTAGTTAGTGGGGTGTCAACCAGTTTCCAGCCCAGCCAGGGTGCCACCCCGCCATGATATTGGGGGAGATGAGATACAATAACGATACGATGCGATGCGATTAGATGAGCCGAGATGCGACGACATTTTTGGGAGTCAAAAGCCCGGCAAAGTCTTTGCCGCACGAGGAAGTTTCTGGACAGAAAGCTGGGAGAGAGAGAAAGGAGCTTGATTCAGTTGCCTCCTCCCACCAATTGCTCTTTGCCGTATCGTATGCATTGTATTTCCTTATCCATATTGCTTGCGTCATACTTGCCAAGGTCAATCATCCGGCACTGGAGGTTGTGAGTAATTCGCGGCTTGGTTGATGACTGGTCAATTTTATCGCATCTCATCCCTCCGAAGGAAAGTTTCCTAGAGCCGATGCACAAGCTTTTCAGCATATCGTATGATTAATTGATCCATCACGCGAGCTCAGCTAACATGATTGGTCCCAAGTTTGCTTTGAGAGAGTCTGTGGAAGAAGCAAAGAAGCCTCAGCCGGCTGAAAATAAGTCATCGGACAAGTCTGGCTTCTAGCCAGGGTCGGCAAGGCTGAGACGACGGATCGGTGCCAGTGCCAGTACCGGAAGAAGGAGAACCAAACTTCGCGTGTCATGACACGGCTATCAG
>JAAOAS010000500.1:0-68501 GCA_013396035.1 Fusarium pseudocircinatum | reverse complement strand
CTTCTTATCTTATTAATTGACTTTAATTATCCTCCTAAGCTCAAGCTAATAGGTACTTTTAAAAGCTTACAGCGCCAGAGAAGCTAGCCCCAGCGAAGTGATTGCCAGTGCCGTTACTCTTGTTTACAGTACCGCCAGGAGCATTCAGCATATCGCCAGAGCCATAGTTAGTAAATGAATAGTCAGAGGCTTCATCTGGCATAGACGACTCCGTCGCTGATAGCCTTCCGATAGCCTCGCGCAACGCATTAACTTGATCTTGAATTCCGGCTCCGACCGCATCGTTTTCAGCCAAGAGCCGTACATGATTGATCATCCCCATCACCAATACCTCAACAGTCCTTCCATTTCCCTCTTGTCGAACAACGTCTTTGTAACGCTGGGACCTAGAGGCCTCTGGTGCCAGTGCGATGGCTTTGAAGATGTTTTTGGACAGCTCTGCATTGGCCTTGCACTGCTTCAATAAGTCCATAGTGCTTTCAGCATCTCCGGCAAGATCTTGTCCGCCCAGTTCTGTCTTAGCAGCTTCAAGCGCTCGGCCGACAAGGAATAGATTTCGGCCTCCCTCGTGGATGGCTGCATGGAGGGCTTTGTCACTTTGGACAGCACGATAGCTGTATACGGCGGCTTCGAGGTCGTCGATCGTGGTGGAGATCAGAGCAGTCGCTGTAGTTGCCATTCTTGCACAGAGGAAGAACTCCAGGCTGCAAGTATGTCCGCCGGTGTTATCGTATTAGGAGTCTTAGCCGTGTAGACCCATGTATTCGAAAGTCATGTAGTTAGAGCCTCCAGATAAGTTTGCGTGAAGAAAAAATTGGAGATGAGAAATTTGGACATTGGTTTGCTTCAGGACTCGGGAGGGCTCACCTCTTAGGAACGTTAACTATTTGATGGATTCCTTACTGAGCATGCTCCTTGGCCGAAAAGGCGAGGATGTGTGATGTGGCTGCAGCAGCAATTCTTAGCTCATTGGCTCATTGTGTGATATTGAGTGTAGCAAAGACGTTGTCGGCTGAAACACTAAACTCGGACGTTACAGCGAATACTACGTAGGTGTAAGCCCTGCTTTCAGCCGGAATAGACCTTGCATATCATCTGTGTCAGCTGGCGTAGACTATTCGTTGTGGTTCCAACAGAGCCGCATATATCAGACACCCCCAATTTCCCCTCCAATGTTTTCGCATTTTATCCCTGCCGAACTGTTCTTTGGACAGCCAGCGGAACCTCAAGATGCCGCTTTAGAGACGTCAACAGGTAAGCCGACAGCTTAGTCCTATTGTCATAGAGCTGTTCGGATTCTGGACAAGATGGAACACGCTGTGACATCTTACCAGGAATTGTCCTTCTCCAATTTCGGCTCGGCAGACCAATCCAACGCCCCTGGTGGTACGATCAACAATAGTTCAGGCCCCGGCAATCACTTCCCTGGGTCTATCTTCAATGGGCCTGTGTATCTTGGTCGTAAGCAAACCTCATAGTCGATATATATAAGAATGCTCAACTGATCATGTTGTACAGCTGAGGGGGGGTCACCTCGACAGCTCAATCAACCTGTGGATAATGAAGGCGAGGCTTTTGTGAATGGTTCTCACCCTCATAAAAGGCGGCGGGATGGTTCAGAGTCCCGTCATTATCTCGCTGAGATGCCGAGTCTCTGCTGCCATTATCAACATCAACCTATTATACGTGATGCTCTCCAGCATTTCATCTCGGTAGACGATACAGTTCAGACTCGTCACAAAGTCTTTCACGGGCTGCCTGGAAGTGGCAAGACGCAAGCTTGCGTCAAGTTCATGAATGATGTACAGATTGAACAATTTGGCAGGTCAGGCGCCCCCAAACTGTGAATGACGGTCATTTCTGACTATTTGCAGATGGTCTCGGCTGCTCTGGCTGAAGGCAGAAAGTCCACGAGCTCTCTTCGGGAGCCTGCAAGCCATGCATGAGAATTTCGAAATGCGAAGACGGCAAGCTATGGATTCATTGGACATGGGACAAAAGGCTGAGATAACAGCCGTCGATGTCAGTAACTGGTTGTCTGGTCAAGAACAACCTTGGCTGATGATTCTTGATCATCTGAGCTTTCATAATGCCAAAGAAGTGGGCGATGGCCTGGGGCCTGAGTCTATGAAGAGGATGCTCAGAGACCTCTTCAAAGCGACAAATGGTCGTATTATCATAACCTCTCGACATTCCTTGAATCAGTGCTTATCATCACAGGAGGAACCGTCATCCGTACGACACATGAACCAAGAAACAGCCTTTCAGCTTGTCAAGGCATATTTCCCCAAGAAGAGTCTTGGTCCAAGTGAGTTGCGAGCAACACGGGAACTCTGCAAACTTGTCGACCACCTGCCCTTAGCAATCTCTTTGGCATGCAACACGATCAAGAGTGAGAAGATCTCTGTCGACTCGTACGTGCAACAATGGCAGGATGTTTTCAAAAAGGAGCCCCATGTCAATTTTATCTCCGATAGCCACACTCAATCGCTCAACGTCACATTGAAGCTCTGTTACGACGGGCTAAAGAACCGAGCTCCTCCCGATGGCCAATTACGCCCTACTGATTTACTCAAAATGCTGGCATGTTTGAATGGCACTCATGTTTCAGAAGCTATCTTCAGCAGAGCCTGGCAAGGTTCTCTAGACGAGGATAAATGCACGAGAAACACACAAGGCTTCGACAGTTCGTGGATGCCGGGCTGGCTTGAGTTCCTAAAGCAAGTATTTAGAGGATCCCCCAGCCAATCCGAAGTCCTAGAAACTCATCAAATCGGTCTCAAATTCCCAGCTCGACGACCTGGCGAGGAACAGTGGCAAGGTTCTGTCGCCCAAAGGTGCCTTAGACAAGCTCTAAGTGTACTAGAAGATGTGTCTTTCCTCGAATTCACAGATGATCCGGCTGAGTGCAATATCAAAGTCTCACCATTCGTGCAAGCTTGGATTCGATGGCATCATGTTGCACAAGACTCTTTAGATCTCCGTCAATCATGGCGTCAGGCGGCATGGCACCTGACAAGGTCCATGAGTAAGGTGAACTGGGTGGAGAGTAGAGATTCAACAGTGTTTTGGAACTTCCAACAACAGGCCGCACTTCATATACAGCAGCTGCAGAGAGTCAGTGATAGTCTCGACCTATCACGGGGTACAGAATCTACATCATGGGTGCAGGATGTTCTATCCCTACCAGGAGCTATTGAGACCACATATTTGTTTGCAGATGCTCTAAATCTTCATGGCTTTCCGGCACTAGCTTTGCAGATGTGGGAAGCATATACAAGTTTGGTAAAACCGACGAGGCATAGCGTTGACGAGTTGATACAATATCTCGTTCATGCAGAGACACTGGAGCAGTGTGGGAAACATCAACAGTCACTGGAGGTCAGGGAATTATGTAGGGAGAGTTTGCAGAAACTACAAATTCAGGATCCCGCTACAGGGGGTATCATTGCACAGGATTCAACAAGACTAAGGGTCTTGAGGCTGATGGTTCAGCGCGACATCGCCGATAGCCATTGGAAACTTGGTTCCAAGGGTAAATCGTCCCGCTTGTTAAAAGCTGTACTTTGCGAACTCGAGCAGGTTCAGATCCCTTCAGAAGAACGTGGTAACAACTACCTTCGCACACTCATGATAGAGACTCAGTTAGCTAGAGTCCGTTGCTTAGTTCGTCACGAGCATGACCACGAGGAAGCATCCGCACTCATCATGAGAGTGCTTGTTTATACGCGAGAGTGTGTAGAAGAGATGCCTCGAACACAACGATTGCATCTCCAAGCTCTTTCCTTGGAGGCAGAGATCATGTCTGCCCGCGGACAATACCTAGAAGCCCGGGATGGAACACGGGATGTACTGGAGAAATGGCAGCAACTTGACCCGGATGTTAGACGACTGGAAACAATGATTGCAATGATGGCATATGCAAATAGCTTGAGCAGACTTGGCCGGCACGAGGAGTCTCTACAACTACGCAAGAAGATCGAGCAACAACTCTGCCGGGATGACTGCACCGTGCCCCAGAGTGATGAGTTCTTCGTCGACTCCAGACAGAATCTGGCCAAGTGTTACATGGCAAGTGCGGAGATGCTGTACGACAGGGAACGTCGTAAATACGAGCCGAAAGGACTGGTGCGCACTGCTCTGGCTATCAAGACAATTCAACACGTACTGGAGGTTCGTCAAGCTAACAAGATATGGGGGCATGCTCATACCGACACATTAGCTACACTAGCCCTCTTGATAAAGTACGAGCGGAAGGCTAAGAGTCTAGGCAGCGACTACGGAATAGAAAGGTGGACGGCAGATACCGCGTTGGATGCTTCACGACTACTGTTTGAAGACGCAGAGCATGTCACTGACGCTTGGCTCAAGGTATTGGTCGAAGATTGCCTGGTGGGTGATCCAGAGAAAAGACTCGCTCGACTTGAGATGCTTCGAAAGACAAGACCAGAGATCGAAAGACCAGAGCATAGGAAAGTGGAAGTTCTGATCCGCCGCGAAATAGCCACAGCTCATATGAAAGTTCTCTACCAATACAAGAGTCGGGAAAAAAGACAGAGGAAAACCGATCCACGCTTCAAAACTGCGGCGAAGGCCTTGGAGGCTGTCTGGAAAGAGCACATCGAGCTTCTGGGTCCCGAGGACGCCGATACTTTGACCTCGTTGAGATGTGCGATTGAGGCGTATAGTGCACTCAAGGACTATCGTTACTTAGATCTCCAGGCGAACTTACTTGGTTCTATACGCAGAAACTACGGTGAGGAAAGTCCGCAAGCTATAGAAGAGCTTATGAGGCTAAAAAGAGGCCGAAAAGAACAAGAGAGTATGACAGTGGAGGATAGAAAGTGAGTGGGTGGACTGATAGACAGACGGTGAAGCCAGTATTACTTTACCAGGGACACTAGAACAGATCCTTGGGAAGGGGTAACATGAATAATTATATATCTACACATTGAGAAGCTATAAGTGATAAACCTGCCAAGTAGTGCCCTAAGGATAACGTTGGTACGGCCATACTGTGTCAGCACTTCGAAGGTGATAGTCAGACGCTATCTCCCTCAAGCGTAGCTGCGAGTCCGGACTATCAAGAATATCAACAATCTTCTTGACTCTATCGTCATTGCTTTTGACAAGCAGCCGGGTGAACCTCTCAGGATCCCTTTCAAATACATCTCTTTCGAACGGTGGCACGCGCTCGGCTTCATCGGCTCCTAAGGTCTTATACGCAGCCGCTGCGTCATTGAAGATGACTTCGTTGGCAATAAGGTTCTTGACATCCTTTGTCTTGCGCTCTCTGGATGACTCGCGAGAGCCAGATGACTCTGCGTATACTTGGTCTATCATGGCAGTGGGATCGCCTTGGCTGCAGGTGTAAGCAGAGCCATTGCAGTGGCACTAGACGAGCTGTATTAGCTGTGGATGTTGGAGTAAGATGGAGAGGAAATATGGGTGTCGACTAACGCAAATGTGTCTGCTTCCATCTCTCCTGCACACGCTGGTACTCGCTGTTGTATGGTAATGGCCACATGGAGGTCGTGCTTCACAGCGAACGGTTTTGCGAAGTGTCCTCCCACGGGCTTGCCATTCGGAATCAGATTCCTCGCTTGCAGAGCGATTGAAACCCTGGTCCTCGTCGGAGAGAGAGAGTTCATCATCTTCTTCCAGGAAGGGAGAGCTTCGTCCGCTCATGTCTGTGGCTCTCTGGGACAGGTATTGGAGAATGATGTGCTGAGACACCCACTGGAAGACTTAGAACGGTTTGGCATCTTTCGCGCTATAAATGCGAATGGGTCATCTCCCTCACCATAACTGAGTCGTCCGCCTGGTCGCCTTCGATGCGATGGGTGCCTTGCTAAGCGCTGTGGCTAAAATCACTTTGTAAATCGGGCGCAGCCTGATATCAGTATGTCTCAGGTTCATCATCAGGTGCATCCTAACTTTTCAAGCCCCCTGCTTTTTTGGGCAATCTATGCAACCACACTACAATTCAGGTAAGCACTGCGATATCAAGGCGCTTACAGCAAGCTCAGCTCAAGATTTGTAGCACAGGGATGATGGCTAACGCGGCTGTATACGCCCAGCAATGGTAAATTTCCATGACTTTGTAAACCAGAATAAGAAAAGGCGCAAGGTTTGCAAGTGATTATAGGATTACATACTTACTTATTAGTCTTACGCCTTGATGTTGGTGCTCATTTTGATACATATATCTTTATATCAGAACCTGGGCATGATGAGATTCAGTACAGCGTGGTAGCCATTTCAACCTGTGAAAACTCGGCGGCTATTACTCACCGATTTCCCGTGCACTCTTACAACATATTAGAGTGTTTATATCTCTTCAGGCAATAAATTCAGCAAAGCCAGAATGATATCCGATGAGCTGACCTCCTTCTCCTATCGGCCTTTCAAGCCATCCGTGATAAGGAGATTACAGGCGAAAACACCGCTTCTGAGGTCGCATCGGAAAGATCACCATTCGCCGTCATCTCTTGAGCAAACGGATGTACCAAACCGTGTTCCAGGCTGTCATCATCCGTCGGGCCGAAACACAGGTCGCGAGCCACCTCCAGAGGACACCTCGAATTGTTCGTTCCCAGAAGGAGTCAAAGTTTTACACGACTGCCCCGATGCAACGTTTGATATATGCTTTGTTCACGGTCTGAGTGGCAACAGGGACCGGACCTGGACGGCTAAGGGGAAAACTGAACCTTGGCCAGAAACGCTCCTCCCGCCTAGGCTTGGTAGCGCTCGCGTTCTCACATATGGTTATGATGCCTACCTCGTGCGAAAGCCCGTGGCGTCTACGAATGGCCTGGCTGACCTTGCTATAAATCTCTTGAACGACCTCTCGATAGAAAGAGCCTCGTCAAATGCCTCCTCCCGCCCACTGGTTTTTGTCGCCCATAGCCTCGGCGGTCTTGTTTGTAAGGAAGCTATTCTTCTTTCACGAAACAACCCAGAACTACATCTCCAGGGCTTATTCGAATACATCAGGGGCATTTTGTTCCTCGGCACGCCTCACAAGGGATCATGGATAGCGGACTGGGCTAGGACACCAGTTTCGGCCCTGGGGATCGTCAGGTGCGCCAATAAGTCATTGCTGAGAATCTTAGAGACAGACGACCAGTACCTTCAGTCTATCCAAGATCGGTTTTGGTCCATGGTACGCGAACAACACAAGTCCGGTCGAGACCTCGAGATTACGTGCTTCTTCGAAGAGTTGCCTTTATCGAGAGTAGGAAAAGTGGTTTCTAGGGACTCGGCTACCTTTGAAGGTCATAAGGCGATCAGTATTCATGCCAACCATAGCGATATGGTTAAATTCAGCTCTGCGGATGACAATGGATTCAAGAGATTACTTGGAGAGCTTGTCAGATGGGAATCACAGATTATTAGTGGTTCAGATGCCAAAAGAACAAGTCCACCAATGGAAGAAGCTCGAGGAGGAAAGGTGCCCTACTCGCCTTTTAATAACTTTGGCCCAGGCGATCAGATCAATACTCACGGGGGCACTGTCAACAAAAGTAGCGGTAATGGTAGTCACTTTCCCGGGGCCATTTTCTCAGGGCCTGTACCATTTAGACAGGGAGGCTTCTAGGAGAATGTGCATGGACATGTCTAGCTAGCGGTCAATTACTTGACTTTGGAGAAGTAATGGCCTTTTCTGTGCAAGTGTTGTGACTTGAGCTCATCTCGAGTCTATGAATCGTCTTATCGACTTCTGTCTCAGGAGCCTGGCAATACACATATGCACAGCCGTAACACAGTGCCTTTATAACTTAGTCTAGTTAGCAACTGGGTATTCACGCCAAGTCCGATCTTCTCAAAGAACGCAGTGCGAAAGCCGTTGTCTGCGACTTGGTTCTAGATGAACGACGACTTCGCACTGGTGGTTAGTATGTTAAAATATGAACTACTGATACTTTAAAATATATATATACTCTCTAAAACAGGTATTGAAGAAAAAATATAGTAGCTACAGAGTAGAAGCCCTGCTGATTTATACATTATAGTTTAAAAGGCCTTGACCGGGGAAGCGGATGTCAGATGTTAGTGGAGTACCATTGTCCAAGCTTGGATGCTCCTCCTGCCCGACGAATTCCCTGCCACGATGCGTCGTCTAACTTTTTGTCACTCCACTATTTCCCTTAGATCGCATGAACAGCCAGCTCATAATAAACTCATAATCATCGCAGGTTCACACCAAAGGACCAGTTATCGCTTACAGCAGAGCCAGAGTCAGATGGGAATATGAAGCGAAGT
This sequence comes from Fusarium pseudocircinatum, assembly GCA_013396035.1. Taxonomy (NCBI): domain Eukaryota; kingdom Fungi; phylum Ascomycota; class Sordariomycetes; order Hypocreales; family Nectriaceae; genus Fusarium; species Fusarium pseudocircinatum. The sequence continues at coordinate 60,236 of JAAOAS010000500.1, read as the reverse complement.
CATTACGCCTGTGACCAATGCCGAAGGTCGAAACGAGCTTGTGATGCACCACCTCTTCTTGGCCCTGCATCTTCAAGATGCAGCAACAGTTCCATGACAGTTGGAGAGCGGCTCGGTAAGTCAACCGGCGCGACTGAGCCGCTCCCTTGACCCTCTAATGAGCAAGGCTAATTGTACTTGAATGAGGTAGCCTCTGGAACCGGTCATGAGCCTTGCTCTTATTGTACCAAGACAAGGAAAACATGTACTATGAATTGGGCTTGGTCGCAAATACAGGCAGCGACTTCATTAGATGCTTCAGGCCAAGCACCGAATGTTCCGGTCAAGAGACAAAGAAGTGAAACGACTCATACACCACACCAAGCATCACCCATTTTTGAGAAACAGGATCCGATATCTACGGCTTCACGCGTCAATGGCTCATCACGGCCTCTGTCTCATGATCCAAATCGACTCACTCAGGGCCCGCGCTTGCCCAACCACCAAAGAGCAGCTCAACAACCAGCTTCAAGCTCAATCAACGGCACAGCATTTCAAACACCTCTCACTCATAATAATACACCAACTCTCAGTAATTATAACACCATAACTGGCCAGTTCTCGCCCAGTTACCCTCAAACCACTTATTCACAACCGAATGACTCACGTCTCTCAATCCAGTCACAGCTCAACGCTTGGTCATCTACTCCCCCATCAAACTCATCCAGATCCTACAGTCAATTGTCTACGCCGTCAATTGGAGAGGACACCGCCAGTGAAGATGACGCGACAAGGTTCAAGCGTCGGCGCACATCGCCAATCTGGACTGATCGTCGCATGAACTCATTATCGCCATTCTCAGTTGACCAGACAATGATGACGAGAACCAACAACCAATTCATTTCCACAAATCTCCTGCAAATCTACCATGACGTTCTTGAACACAACCTTTCATGCTGGCTCACAGAAGTCACATGCCCCTACAGAGCTCCAGGTTATGTCACATCGGGGAGCTATGCCCCTACAGAATGGGGATCCTCATGGTCAAACCGTATCTATCGCCGCACCATCAACCTCGACCATGCAATTCAGACAGCCAAACTCACTCGACTAACGCGGGCCGAAGACCAAGGCGCCGCTAAGGCATTCCACCTTGCTATTATGGCATTTGCAACGCAATGGGCTCAAGGCAGTCGACGCCAACAACAGCGATATTCTGATGAGGACGAAAGACCAGAGGATATTCTCAACGACATCAACGAGGAGTTTGATCGAAATATTCAACGGAATATCTGGGAGCAAGCAAAAAGAGCCCTGCAGGAAGTCTCAGACGTTGAATCATATCGTGTAGCGACGGCGGAGCTAATATTCGGTCTCACGCAAAAGCCATGGACCCGTGATGATGAATCAGCGGCTCCAAAGAACCCCAGTACATTGATCAGTGCTTCTCCGAAGGTTGACTTGAAAGCTTTAAACGCTGAGCTGGGAGAAATCATATCACGAGATGGCCTTCCGGTCTTCATGGAGAGAGCCGCACGAAAGATGCATGCTCTCAAGTTCCGTTTCGATTCGGGCCGCCGTGGTGTTACTGGACCTCTCACTAGCTCCAAGAACAATGATTTACTGTCCATGATGAATCCTGAAGACCGTGGTACTGTCGGGCTGCTGTACTGGCTTGCAGTTATGCTTGATACTGTTTCGTCGTCTATGAGCGAGCGTCCGGTTGTCGTTGCTGATGCAGACAGTCAGCATGACGATGCAGATGAAGATCTTGACTCAACTACAAATGGGCGTTGGAATGTCCCTCTGTTTATCCAGGACAGTCTGGAGCAGCCCAACATGTATCATACTGTGCATTGGCCTTGCTCTTATGAATCAGCAGCTGAAGCCGTCACTAAATCAGCACCCGTCAAAGTCCTTCTCTTCCGGCATGTCTCTTATCTGCAAAACATCCTTAGAAGAGGTGGTCGCGGTGAGAAGGTCGAAGAAACAATCAAAAACACAACTTCACTATATCGATATTGGAATATGACACATGGGGCGTTCTTTAAAGAGTTGCTTCACGACTATAAATCAGTGCCAGCTCGTCTTCAGAGCTGGTTTGTCTGTATCTCAGCACATTGGAATCTCGGTGCTCTCATGCTCGCCGATCTGATCGAGTATGTTGACGAGAACGAGTTAGGAGAAGCAACAGCGTCTCAAAGTCGATTAGCCAGCAAGATGGTCACAAGGATACGTGAAGCGAGTGCAAGAGAACTATCGGATCTGGCCAAAGTATCAACGCCAAGTCACAATCTAACAAACATGACAGCACCTCAGATGTCACATTTCCACCATGCAGTAAACGAAGCAACAATTCTTACGGAGCCTTGGACTATCATCCTCATCAGGGCGTTTGCCAAGGCAGCTATGATATTAATACACGAAGCGAACGATTTCTTGGAGTTTGGGCTGACTACACCGGCCAACACTGGTCATGATTTTCAGGAGAGCATGCGGCGAGCACAGGATTGTGTAAAGGGGTTGTGGATATTAGGCAAGAAGTCTGATATGGCGAGGAGGTCGGCAGATACTCTGGTTACCGCGATGAAGAAGTTGAAAGTATAATCATGTTGCGTAGATCTATCTGAGATTTAAATTTTAATTATAAGAAAGCTATTATGATATTATCCAATATCACTATGCTCATGTTGAGCTCGAGATGGGTAGGAATCGTCTTTGGGTTCAGCTCCCTTTCTCATATCGACACGAAGAACTACTTAGGGGGCGAGCTTACAGTTACTACACCGCCGCACCTGGCATTCGGGGCAGCTCAAGTCAATCGTCAGGCTGCCCCATGGATATCCGCAATTACAGCATTGCCAGCCGCTCGTCGACCCGTATCCGTGCCTTGCTATTTTCCTGCTGCTGCCACCTGCGTAGAACGAGGTGGAAGTGCTCCGAGATGCACTGTACTCCTCGTCCAGCCCAGAAGCGGTTCGTGCTGGGCTCTCTTTCTGGTCTTCGTCCTGGGGACTAAAGTCCTCTTTCTTGAAGCTCAGACCTTTTTCCGGTGCAGAACCGACCTCACCTGGTTCATTTGCTATCTTGGGCCGCAAAGGCGTGTCTTCTGCCAAAGTGAAGCCGAGGGGAATGGCAAAGAGTGCAAGCTGTTTTTGATGCTTGCCAACATGATCTCGGTATGTTTCAATGTCCTGTAGGTCTTTCTCGCACAGAGGGCATGCTGTCTTTTCAGGAAACTCTGTCTTGTTCACGGTGCTCAGTTGAACTAGATCCTCAATTTCAGAAAGTTGTTTCCCACTCCCGTGGTTTTGGTAAAGATGTTCTCGACACTCGTTTCTTGACGTGGACTTCAGGCCACATCCGAAAGGACAAACATAGATCGTCCAGTGCTCCCTAAGCATGTGGTTCATCCAATCCCTCCGACGAGTGTATCGGTATTGAGGTATAGGACAGTCGCTTTCTAAGCAAAGGTATGGTCGCAAATCTCTGTATACATGCTTTCTTCAAACAGTCAGTTCATTGCTACGCGGTGTCCTTATGGCTACTTACTTCCCAGCAGTTTCTGAAAGTCCTCTCAGCATCTGGTGACAGCAAAGGCATCGAAATGGTGTTCCTTCCGTGGCCCTCTGTGGCAAGGGGGGGATTTGGCGAGCTTGTAGATCTTCTGAGGCTATATATGAAGTTTCGGAGGAGCTCTGGTCAAATACGTCATCCTGTTCGCTCGTCTGGTAGGTCAAGTCTTCTAAATTTAGCTGGTTAAAGAGTGTCTCTAGTGTTGGCTCATCTGCTAGTCGGCCTCCTGAACGGTTAGAACTCCGCTCTGCCGATTGCTGACCCAGGAATAGTTGGCGCCTATCTGAGAGGGCCTTCCCAAGGCGCTCAGCAATGGCCTCGTCGACCCCAGGGTACTTCGAGAGAACGTGCTGAACATCAAAGGGCTCAGATGGTGATGTCTCGTCCGTAGTTCTGCTATCAACGAATGGTTCTCTCAATGCCGCACCAAGATGCGAGAGATTGTCAATAGCATCAGATAAATGGGCCAGAATCTGCTCTATCTCTGTTTCTGGAGAATTTTCAAGTGATTCCCTCTCATCATCTGACTGCGAATCCTCATCGTCGTCAACCTGATCCCAAGGTACTTGATTCCCGACTGTGATCGCGTGGGCATCTTCGAGTAATCTCTGGATATGGCTCAGAAGCCGGATAACTTGGAGCTTGACACGTGTGTTGTTCTGCAATTTCTTATCAAGTGAATCTGATACCGCCTGAGTTCCTCCAGCATTTCTTGACCATCGAGTAAACCGGCTTAGTAGGTTCCTGAAACGGGCAACGGCATGAGATTCGGGAGTATTAACGATGCTGGGATTTTCCAATTCTATGTCCAGGACTCCAAACGCCCGGAAACAATTTCTTAGGAGCTTATCAAGGCTGCTGGCCATGATTTGGAACTACTACAAGTCATGTTATTGTAAAGAGATGCTGTCATGCTTAAGCGGAGGTGAGTTCAGCTCAGATCCTTCAGCACAGCCAATGTGCAGATATGCCACATGAGGACATGCAGGCGCCTTTTTTCTGCACTTTCAGCCCAACATTTATGCCCAACTCATTCATACCCTAACCACAATCTCTATTCGAGTTGTGACCACAAAGTCAGGCATGCAATAAGCTGCAGCTCTTGGCCATGCTCAACCCTAATAGAACTTCACGAGTACTGCAGTTTCATCATGACACATGGTCTTTAGTACCTACCACGAAGACACTGTCAACCCCCTTCTGAACCACGAGAAGTATGTCTGGTCTTGAGATTGCCGGCCTTATTCTGGGGGCGATACCAGTTGCGATTGAGACACTCAAGATGGGTGGCCAAGGATTAGCTATATTCAGGCGAGGTCGCAGGTACGAAAACGAACTGCGGAGACTGGTCAACAAGTTCGAGAATGAGCGCGTAAGGCTTGAAGAAGTATGTGAGAGAGTGCTCATCGATCTTGTGCCTCACTCGCAAATAGAGGGATTGATCCAGAACCCCGGTCGCCTGTTGAATGATGATCCAGAACTTCAGACTAAACTTCGAAGGCGATTGTGGAAAAGCTATGACATATTTGATAGGACGTTGCAAGAGATTAAGGCGGCCTCGGATGAGGCTACAGAACGTATCAACGTCCAGGTACAAGATCGGTCGAATCTTAGAAAGTCACTTCGGCACTCGTTCCTCGACGATTTATTATCCCGCATCAATGAAGGAGTTTCAGTTCTAGAGCAGATTGTGGATAGGAGCCTTCAACTTGAGCCGGCCAGGAAGATACGCTTCCAAGGCAAATTCCTTTGCTATATCCGAGGTCTCGCAGCCGAGCTCTTTACAGCTTTGCAAGCCAGTTTTGAGTGTCCATGTCATCATTACCTTGGTTTACAGTTGGAGAAACGAACTTTGGACGCCGTGCCAGACGATACAATGCCTGGTGGCCTCACTGGAAGGGCCGAATTCCGTCTATCCTTGTCGTATAAAGGACCTGGTATGAGCTCTACCAGTTCATCCAGCCATAATACAAAATGGTCAGATGTATTGGTCATGCCAACATGTGTACCGCGCCCGCAGACCTCAGCACAGTTGTCACGCCCAAAATCCGAGAAAGGCTCGAAATATCCGGGATTAATTAGACGTTCATTATTCAAGAGATTGTCTTCTTCAGCTGCGGTCGACTCACCTCAGCCTCCAGACAGTCCTCTGGAGCTCGAGACGGTAGCACGCGAGGAACGAATTACAGGAACGAGGACCTTGAACCTTTGCGAAGCTATCAGGCAGCCACATTCACAAGCGGAAGATACTTACTCTGGGCTGATATTCAGCACGTCACTTACTAAAAGACAAGCATATGACGTGTACCCGATCATGCTGAGCACATATAGAGAAAGCTGCAACAAAGCCATGACATCGCTGAACGAAGTCCTTGACCAAAATCAGCGGTGCATGATCCTATCAGAAACAGACAGACTCAGACTTGCCGTCGTAATAGCATCCGATCTCCTCCAGCTTCACGGAAGCCCATGGATGCCGGCGGTGATTCGCAGCCAGGATATTTACCTGATCCAGGGCCTGGATAACCCAATTTGCGAGCGCTTCTTCACTCTACAGACTCTTCCAATTGCCAGTGGCTCTAAAGACAGTGAAGATGTCGCGCTGACTTCGATGAGGAACCAACCATTGTTCTATCTAGGAGTTCTTTTGATTGAGCTTGCTTTCGGCAAGTCACTTGAGCTGCTACGAAGTGAACGGGACAGGTCAAGCACCGGTTCTCGATTCTTTACGGACTACAGAACCGCGAAACGGTTGGTAGATCAAGTTAAGAGCTTCATAGGGCCAAATTACGGGAGTGCAGTTTCAAGATGTATTGATGAAGAGTTTCACGGACGAGGAGTAGGACTTGAAGATCAAGATCTGTCTCACGATGTATACGCTGGAGTCGTCGCGCTGTTGGAGAAGGAATTGGAAGGCTAACAACTATCTCATACAGTCAAAGACTATGTAAACAAGAATGAGCACCTGCAGTCAGTGTGTTAATCTCGAGCAAATTGAAAGTGTGCTCCTACAGGGTAATTGGTTGGTATGTGAGAGATGAGCGTGACCAACCCGATACTTGACAAAAACAAGGCAGATACTCTCAAATGCATAAAAAGTTATGAATGACGAATCAAGACTGAGTCATTCAGTCTCTGTCTCTGGCTGAGCTGAGAAAGTGAGCAATGTCTCGAGTTTCTTTGACTGATCGACCAGGATGAGCCCCCTCGACCCATAATTGCTTTTTCCTACATAAAGACAACATCGATCAAGGTCAACAACACATCCTTGTGGTAAATCTCGCACGAGTCTCAGATCCTGCACTCGTTGAATCAATTACTCACCTCAACTGACACGATACATCTCACTTTTTTGCTTCTACAGGTATTCTACAGGGGTTGTCCTCGGCCCAACACTCGGCATGTCTCCTCTCTCTCTGTCTCTATGTAGATCTCTCGCCCTTGTTCACCTAGTCCTCCTCATCTGCCTAGCACGACCATATCATGGAAACCCGTATCCACGGAACTGGCTGAGTGATAGCTGAGACACGGGCTAAGTATCATAATGACAACTGACCAAGGGGGTATATCCCGACATTCAGGTCGTCAACTGAGACTGCATCTGTGGATCCCTCCCTTTGCCGACGAGAACTATCTAGCCTCATGTTTCTTCTACTGTACTCTCAGTGGAAAAGAAACCCCCTACACGCGTGAGAGTACAAAATGTTTCGGGCCAAGATAAAAGTAAAGGCTTGGAAAGAGTTGAGGCGAGGTTTGAGAAAAGAAGCCACTCAACCCTTTTGGCGCCGGGCCCATCCACTGCTAAGCCTTGCTAATACCCTCTCAGGCATGCTCGTGCCCATGTCAAGCTGAAGTTGAAGACTATCTCCAAGACTAGGGATCTTTTTTTGACGCTGATGACAAGTTGACATGCCGATACTCACGACATCCCCAAAAGCAAAGGGGCATCCCACCGATCAGCTATCACATATCGTCCTCATCACGGACGGTATGAGATAGTTCTCTGATCGACGCTCAAATGACGATTAACCCATGGCAACTTGGGAATTCCTGCGAAACTTGGTCACTGACATAGTCACTGCAGAGATAGTTATGAGCCTTGTAGACTCTTACCTCGCTCGAGTTGCCGGTAGACACATGCAAGAGTTCTCTCCACGTAACAACAACGTTCCATCCCTAGCCCATCTCATGTTTCCAGAAAGACAGCACTGAATCAAAGACAAGATCTTCCCATTCCTAAACGCCAGTTCATCAAGCCCTGGCGCGTGGCAAACAGAGGCCGAAAAGCGACGGGTCTCGGAACACCCCCCCAATTGTCTTGAGATCCCCTTTACTGACAATGTCAGCACAGTATTGTCTGATAATCACTTTCACATAGTTTCTTCTCAAACTGTAAGCTTGGCATGAGCACAGCAGATACAGCTTAGCTACTCTGGCGGGATCACGGTCCGTCGCCGAACATCAAGCTCTTGTCTCACTCCACTGACCACTGACGACCTGGGGGAGCTTCCGATAGGGCGGAGCCAGTAAGTGACAAGGGAAAAGGGATGCAAGTAATATATAGGTCATATAATTCCACCACCCATTGCTACAGAAGGGAACAAGTGACAGCTATTCGTTGGTATGCAGGAGCTCAAGCAACCCTATATTGCTCCACTAGAACCACGATGACGAGGACTTGGCTATTGATACCAGACAAAAGCATCTACTGAAACTAGACCTCGGGTCAACAAGTTACCGTCGTAGAAAGGCTTCAACCCTTGTTGCTTTTTCCTCTGTCCCAAAAGCAAAGTAATACAAGCTCCTCTCAAATGCGTCATCACGGCACGAATCATCAGCTGCAGACCATTAGTTTCAGTCCACAATATGAGACAAAGTATGTCAACAAACCTCGGCATATAGCTTCCTTAGCCAATTGAACGGCAACACCACCTCGAGCTGCGAGCTGTGCAGCAGCTTCGATAGTCTCGTCCAATACTTGCCCATCCTTAAACATGTCGCAGACCAGTCCACAAGACAAAGCTTCTTCACTCGAGATCGGCGTTCCAAGCAGGATGGCTTTCATGGCCTGGGTTAAGTTAGTCAACAAAGTCAGTCTCGGCGCCTCATCTCGAGCACGTGTATCATGAAGCTTACTCTGAACTTGCCCAAGGCAGACGTGAGCCGTTGAGTGCCTCCCGCTCCGGGGATGAGACCGAGATTCACCTCGGGGAGCACAAACTTTGCACGTGGCGATGCATAGATCAAGTCACACTGATACATGTTAGTTACTGCTATTGGTCGTTGTATGGGAGTTTCACCATCATGGCAAGCTCAAAACCACCTCCAAGCTATCACGAGTTGTCAGTTATAGGCACAATCACAAAGCCTGAGGGAAATCATACTGCGGGCCCATCTACTGCTGCCAAGATAGGCTTTCTCACAGCAGCCATACCATGGCACAGATCTTCCAGGTAACGAGAGGATCTGGCCGCTTCTGCATCCATCGTCGATATCTCCTTGATATCGGCACCAGCTGTCAAGCAGATCAACATAACTGCCAAGAAAACGTGCTTCGGAACTTAACTCACCCGAAAAGCAAGAGCCGCGTCCAGTTACGACAATGACTTGAGTGTTTGAGTCAGCCGAGACTCGAGAGAGAGCTCCAAGGAACTCAGTGATCATGGCTTTCGAGAGAGCATTGCGCTTCTCTGGACGGTTGAGTGTGATCACTGACACCCCTGGTGCGTGCGCGGGAGAGTCAACAATGATGAGACTGGCATCTGACATGATGAATGATGACGTTGGAACTTGGAAGAAGAGATGATCAAACGGAGAGTAGAGCTATGAGCTGGTTGATAGTGTCAGGAAGTACAGACAGGTCTTCAACCCTGATTAGTCGAGTATCTTTTATGCCAAAAGGACGCGCCATCAACTCCTCAAGTTGAGTCGAGTTGGAAGCTCAATCATCAAAGACACTCTTGGCACCACCAAAAAGCCACAGGCCATGTATATCTTCACGGCATCTTCACACACCCCGAATTGCAGGGCGGGAATGGATCTCCAAGACATGTCCGTCATGATCGTTAGCCCTGGACAAGGGTTCACTACCACTTAAGATTGACTGACAGGTTCCGGTTTCCAGGGTGTGGTCGAGTACCCCGACTAAGATCCAGCCCATCGGAATCAGGCAAGGTAGTATTGAAGGAATACCCCAGAAGCCGGTTCCTCAATGTTAAAAGCGATTTATCGGTACCTGAATTGCGAACCCTTGTCCGGATCCCCCCTTGGCGTCCATATGTCTCATCGCCCGTCACATTCCTCTCTTGACCGGGCTGCCCCGTCCCACATTCTTCCGTACCCCGGGGCCGGCTCCGTATAACTAAGACCCCCGGGCGGGTGTGAGAGGAATGCAGAAGCAATTATGACAATCTGGTTCCGCTGTCTCCTCCGTGGGCGTGAGTTCGAACCCAAGTTGCTGTGGAAATCAGGGCAACCTCCATATCTCGCGACGACGTCAAACCCCCCCCCCATGGGGACATGTCAAGGGACGATTGACTGATCAAAGACCGATAATGATGAGTATGGGCATCTCAGAAGACAAAGATGAAACATCCCTTCCAGGGCGGGTGCTACCTTTGCCACGCCGTTGAAACTATATAAGCCCGTCCGTTGTTATCTCAGGGTCAACTCAACGGTCAACAACAGACATCAACAATCCCCATTGTCTCTTCCTCACCTTATTTCACTCTCTAAGTTGCCCTCTTCATAATGGTCGTCATCAGTCCGCTGCAGGGACATTCCCTGCACAAGTCTGCTCTTCAACTTGGCCAAGGGGACTGTGTCGAGCCTCCATTCCCAACAGTCACTTCAGCATTCTATCACCATGCAGCATCTTCCCCAGATACTATAGCTCTTCGTGATCTCTCAGGATCACTAAAAGAGCTTACATATGGGCAACTTGCAAAACGAGCTCAAGAGTTGGCTGCACAGCTCATTGCTCAAGGTGTCTGTCCTGACTCGCGGGTCCCCCTTGTTGCTAAAAGGGGACTGGACATGATCATTGGTATATGGGCAATCCTTTCATGCGGAGCTCAATATGTTCCTCTAGATGGAGGTGTCGTCCCTGATGAAACTATTCGTCGAGTTCTTGAGCAGGCCGGTGGTGGCGTCGTCCTTTGTCTGTCTTCAACAAAGCAGCGCATCACCTCCCAACATCCCAACCAGACTGTGGTTGTTATTGACGAAATAAAAACGAGCCCTGTCCAAGAAGACGTTCGTATCGATCTCGCAGCTCCAGATTCCGGCTGTTACGTGATATATACCTCAGGTAAGTCAAGACAGAGCTCAGTGTCTCAAAGTGCACCTCTCACAGGGAGATAGGAACAACAGGAGAGCCAAAGGGCGTCGACATCACACACAGAAATGTCGCCAATCTTGTGTGCCTGGCCCCAGGAAATCTGGGGGTAGAAACTGGCACTTGCGTTGGCTCGGTCCTCAACATAAGTTTCGACATGGGTGAGTTTCTCGTATCCAAGATGTTTCCAATTCTGACTCAATTTAGCGGCATGGGAAATCTTTGTCAGTCTATGCAATGGAGGAACACTCGTTCTCCGAGGTTCCAATTGGGAACCCACTCTCCAACAGGTTCGTGACGGCTACATGACTCGATTGCCAGGCTCAGACTTACATCAAAATAGATTGATGTCCTCATCTGCACACCAACAATCCTCTCCAAATACCGTCCCACACAATATCCCAGGATAAAAACAGTGGCCACAGCCGGCGAACCAATTACAAGGGGGTGAGTACTCAGCCGAGCGTAGCTCCAACAGTTACTGACCAGCGTAGTCTTGCCGATTTGTGGGCAAGTCACGGCACATATTGGAATTGCTGCGGCCCTACCGAGACAACGATCGTGAATACTATGCATCAACATGTCGTTGGGCAAGAGTTATCAATCGGTCGACCGACTCCTAATAACAGAGTATATATCCTCAACGGGCTAGGTGAACCTGTACCGATGGGTGCCGCGGGAGTGATGTGGGCAGGCGGCCATGGAGTTTCCAGAGGCTACATCGGCCTCGATGAAAAGACGGCGGAGAAATACAAACCAGATCCATTTGCCAATGACGGGTAAGATATCTCGCTTCGTTAGATTGTGCCAGAGCTGACAGTCCAGATCAACGATATACAACACTGGCGACCTTTGTCGTTGGAGAACTGATGGCTCAGTCGAGATTCTCGGCCGAGTCGACGATCAAGTCAAAGTAAAGGTACATCAAAAGTCCCTTGATGCATTCGCCATGATCTGACCTCAATTCAGGGTTTCCGCGTGGAGCTAGACGGCATCTCAGCATCCCTAGCTTCGGCCCCAGGCGTGTCTCGGGCGGCAGCGCTGCTGATCGACGGAGAGATACATGGGTTTACCACCCCGCGCCGATGCGATGCAACCACCACCATCAAGCATGTACAGCAACACCAGCCCTACTATGCTGTTCCTACACACCTCCACCTCCTCGATGAGTTACCCTCAACACCAAATGGCAAAGTCGACAAGGGAAAACTCAAGGCATTGGCCTTGGCGAAGCAGAGTGTTACAACGCAACCATACGAGAAAGAAGCAGTCCAGGACAACCATGCGGAACTCAAGTCCCAATCGTCCATGTCCTCTCTGTCGACTCTGGCCGAGAAGATTGATCTTGAGCGTGGTCTTCCTGATAAGACGCTGGCGCGACCTCTCAGAGGTCTAAGACATAGGATCTTCATCGCCTACCGCACCCTGTTCAGTCTCATAGGACTACTAAACTTGGCAGCATTAATCTGCGTGGTCGCTCTGCAGTTCAAGGCAGAATGGCTTGGTATCATCACTGCCATCAACCTTTTGATCGCAGTACTTGTACGACAAGACGCGGTGATCAACATCCTGTATACCATCTTCTGCTCAGTACCAAAGCATTTGCCGCTCGGGATCAGGAAACGCTGTGCCAAGATATATCACCTGGGTGGTGTGCACTCGGGTGCGGGAGTCTGTGCCACGGCCTGGCTGGTTATCTCGACGGTACGTGGAACAATCTGCAATGCAGGTTTCTGCGAGCGTCACGCGATTGGGTCCTTGGCGACACAGGTCGTATCGTGGGTTCTATGCGGGCTGCTATGTTCCATGGTGGCTACTGCATGGCCCTCTTTCCGGAAGCAGTACCACAACTTCTTTGAGCGTTTCCATCGTTTTGCCGGTTGGACATCATTGGGTCTATTTTGGGCTCGGACAATTCTGGCGATCAACGACTCCCGGCCTCAACACCAAGGACTAGGGATCGCCGCCGTTAAGACTCCGAACTTCTGGCTCTTGGTGGTGGCCACACTCAGCATTGCCTCTTCATGGTTTTTCCTGCGCAAGGTTCCAGTCGAGGCCGAAGTGCTTTCTGACCATGCAGTCCGCCTGCATTTCGACTATACCGTTCCTGTGAATGGTACCTTCACCCGCTTATCGCGACGACCCTTGATCGAATGGCACTCTTTTGCAACCATCCCCAACCCGCAGGCTAATCAACATGCCAAGGGTTACTCGTTGGTTGTCTCCAATGCCGGCGACTGGACTCGCTCTTGTATACAAAATCCTCCCAGTTCCATCTGGGTACGTGGTGTGCCAACATGTGGTGTGATGCGTATCGCAACGCTCTTCAACAGAATCGTCGTTGTCGCCACAGGATCCGGGATTGGACCGCTACTAGGCCACATTGTCCATCAGACATGCCCTACACAGCTGATTTGGTCTACATCGCGACCAGAAGAGTCGTTCGGCAAAGAGCTTGTTGGCCAGGTTCGAGACGCTATTCCTGAAGCAGTTATCTGGAATACGAAGACTCAAGGCCGACCAGACCTTGTGCGAATGGGCTATAACCTAGCCAAGAGCTTCGATGCCGAAGCTGTGATAATAATAGCCAACGAAAAGATCACCAAAAAGGTCGTGTACGGCCTGGAGACGCGCGGCGTGCCAGCTTATGGTGCCATCTGGGACAGCTAAGCTGTCCAACCATACATTCTCTTTTCACCAACATATTTCCTTGAACATGTTTCTCCAACTTTGTACACTCTCATACCTTGTCTTTCCTATTGGTCATTTTTTGAGCGTCTGACTAGACCGCATATTGAATTCCAGTCCATTGTTTCTGGAGTTGTCGGTTCTTACAATCTCTTTCTTGGTTCAAGTTGTATGCGAATGTTGTTTGTTTCTCACAGGATGTATAAGTTATTGGCAAGCTCAAAAGCTGAGGAAGGAAGGGTGACATCATGGTGCTTGAAGATTAGATATGCAAGTATGCAGTAAAACGGTGCGAATCGACCTAGCTTTACCCAAAATGGCAATTTTAAGATCTACGTAATTGGCTCTTTGCCCAACAACTTCAAGATTTGCCGTGTCAAGAGCCATGTTGTCTTTGCGAAGGATAGCTACGACTGCAGTCCCGGCGGTTGGGCGCCAGGGCCTACGGGCTGCAGTTCCAAGCACGAGGTGTTACTCACAGGCTGTTGGACCATTGGTTTACGATTTACATGAACCCTCACAACCAAAATATGACAAGAGGAACTCTCCAATTCTGTTCCTCCACGGACTTTTCGGATCAAAGAAGAATAACCGAGCCATTAGCAAGTTAGTTGGTCGTTTGCTTGACTTGTGAGAGTTTGAACTAATGTCAAAACAGAGCTTTGGCCCGAGACTTGGGAAGATATGTTTATGCTTTGGTAAGTAAACGGTCAACGGTTCTGAAAGGTTGATAGAAACTCAATATCGGTCCACAGGATCTCAGAAATCATGGCGAGTCACCTCACAGCAACAAACATGACTACAATGCCATGGCCCAGGATGTAGCTGAGTTCATCGAGGGTCATGGTTTGAAGGAAACAACTCTCATTGGACACTCAATGTGAGTAGCCGTTGCTTCACAGCAGCCAACACGAACAAACTGACAAACCTAGGGGAGCCAAAACCTCAATGGCTCTTGCACTCCGCTCTCCTGAACTTGTCGCCGATATCGTTTCCGTCGACAATGCCCCCGTGGACGTCTCACTCAGCAGAGACTTCCCAAAGTACGTACGCGCCATGAAGAAGATCCAGGAAGCCGGTGTCACGCGCCAAGCCGAAGCCGACAAGATTCTCAGTGAGTATGAGGAGTCTCTTCCCATTCGACAATTCTTGCTCGGCAACATGTACCTCCCTGAGGGCGAAAAGGTGCGCAAGTTCCGCATCCCTCTCGACACTCTTGGTAAGGCACTGGACAACCTCGGGGATTTTCCTTACAAGAACCCCAATGAGGTTCGGTTTGTGAAACCGGCTCTGTTCGTTCGAGGTACCCAGAGCAAGTACGTTCCCGATGATGTGCTACCTCTGATTGGCCAATTCTTCCCCAAGTTTCGACTTGTTGATATAGATGCTGGTCACTGGCTCATTTCAGAGCAACCTGAAGCGTTCAGACAAGGTGAGTGCTCAGCGGGTGCAGCGAGAGTTTTTGGATAGGCACTAACAATCGATAGCTGTCGTCGAGTTTCTCCAAAAGTCCGAGTGACGCAGGCGAATTGAGCATCATGGGTCTTGTCCCACTAATTGGGGCGAATGTTGGACAATATTTTCATCGCCTCTGTAACATTACCCTATGTTCAATAGATAGGGATACACTGAATATTAGAATTCATGCACACAATATCGAGCACCTTGGAGTGAAACTGTAATGTTGGGTAGATAGGGTATCAGCTTAGAATTCTTCTACGGCTCTCATCTCAAAACGTCCCTCACGACCAGCGTCAAGTCACCACAGCATCCAATGTCGGAACAAGCAAGTCACACGTCATAAATCATTCGCCGTGTTGACCGAACGTTTTTTTTACCATTCATTCAAAGGAACATGAACCCAATCCCCGGAGCTCCTCTTGTGATGCTACGCCATTTGCGATGACCGAAACAATTTGGTAGGGATGAGTTTATTAGCCGCGAGGCCCCTATTGCCTACCCCGCGCCAACCTGCCAAAATAATCCTTTTAAACCTCCTCCAGGACACGCTCCTTGAACTCCCGCTCAACCTTCTGGCCCTGGTCATCAGTGCCAGACTCGCCGTGCAGAGCCATCAAGGCACCAAGGTCGAACTTGGGGGCCTTGAGCAGCTTAACCTTTCGGATGTGGACCTGGGAATTGTTAGACCTACGAATTCATGCGTAACCGAGGACAAAGGTTCTACTCACGTTCTGGAGAGGGTAGATGCCCTGGGTGGACTTCTCAATCTCGCGGCCAATGACCTCGGGAATGAGCTTGGAGGTAAGCTGGGTGAGGGTGCAGCTTGAGGCCTCACGCTGGATGATGTCGGTCATCTTGCGTCGGATGGCACGAATCTGAGAAGAGGCAGCGTAGGTGGTCTTCTTGACCTGGTTGGGTCGTCGCTTGGTGAAAGCGATGGCGAAGAGGCGGATGAGGTAGTCGTCGGTAGTCTTGACAGTGACGTTGGCCTCAATGAGGGTCTGCCACTTTCGCACCAGGGATCGGAGCTTGTCGGAGGTGAAGTCGAGGCCGTGGAAAGCAGTCAAGCAGTTCTTGCCCTGGACCTCGTCGACACGGAGGCGGACCTTGCGGAAAGAGTGGTCCTCATCCTTCTGGAGATCGGCGAGAGAGACCTCGAGGATACGGCCCTTGAGAGCGTCGTTGGCGTTCTTGAGACCGGTGGTTCGGTTCACGAGGGTCTTGCCGACACTGCAAAATTTGTTAATCTCCCATGTCCCACAAACTTTTTTTTTGCAGATTCGTCGCGCGGTCGTCACTCACTCTCGAACGTTGAAGGGGTTAGGGGCCTTTGAAAGCGAGTTAGCCGGGAATTGTTGTTGTGCGCGTTTCGAGATAACCAACCTTGATTGAGTACCAGTCCTTTCGGGAGAAGGGGTCGACCGTCTTCTTCTTGAGGCCCTTCTTGCCCTTGGAGAGTCTCTTGTTCCTGAAATAACGCGTAAGTCCATTGTATTCATCGTATGCTTGTCGTCGTGGGTGATGCTCACTTTCCAACCGCCATGTTTGCTGGCTTGTGTGTGAACCGTTGGAGAGATGGTACTGGTGAGAGAGTGGTTGGAGGGGCGAAATAATTTCAATCTTTGTGTGCAGCAGCTAGGTCTAAGCTCGATCGAAAAGTCGCGGTCCAATTGTTCTTCCGGCGCTAAAGCTTTGTGGGATTGAAAAATACTGGATCGGAGGGCAAGAACGACCACATCACGTGCCTTCGCTTTTGAAATTTCCCTGCTAGAGGGTACGTACCGGACGGATTTGGAGCTAGCCACAGTCCAGCCAGCCACAGCCACAATGGTCTTTTCAAGCCTGAGCTTAGCGCCTTGACCCGCGTGGACGACTCTTGTCCTACCTACCCAGACTCTCTGCTTACGATGGATGCTGTCATTTGAGTCTCTATTCAAGGAACTGACAGCCAAAGTAGGTATGTCATAGTTTATGCGTTTTTATCAAATTTTATCAAATTTGACAACCAAGATCTATTACAACTTATGAATTATGATATGTTTCGGGGAGATGTATATGATCTTTAGCTGTTTTCTTTGTGTTTTAGCAGACCTTGTCCAACTGGATCTAAGCGTCTTGCTTTCTGTCAATGAATGGGTCCTGAGATTCACCCAGACCGTCTGTTCTCTTCTGTTGTGTTGTGTTGTTGGTCCCCCTTGCACTCCACCTTTCTAAAAAGGTGCAGCTATTCCTCATTCATTCATCGTGTACAGCTCGATTTCAGCGTCCGCTTCTCTTCTACCAAGAAGCCTTTCACCTCTATCCACCCAGCCTAGTCCTAGGGCGCAATCAGCCAGCCACAACCTCGTTTTTTCCAGTCTCATATTGGTAAAAAGGCCGGTCTGTTTGTGGTTGTGGTTTGTTGGTCGACAATGCGTTTCTGATCCCTTGGTTCCAATGGCCTCGCTGTCACTTGCTCCTCTTTGAGCCGTCAGCGAAGGCCTCTACCATCTCGTTGAGAGTGTGGCCGTGCTGGATGAGCGACTGTTCTGTTGATGTCGCTCTGTCGTAGTCATGTTGTTTTCCCTTTCCGGTTTGAGGCCATATGGTTCCTCTCACCCTCTTTCCCGTCACATCTCAATCATCTGAGTCCTTGTTCATATCCTCTTGGTTGTCCCTGTTCCACTCCTCAAAGCTAGGAAAGCTAAAGTAATAACCTTGATTGATGTTAGTGTTGACTGGTATAGAGAAGTTGATGTGAGACGTACCAGATGGTGAGTCGACCATCACGACGGATTGACTTCCTGGGCTGCTAGAGGGCGAGTGCTCTCGGTGATCACGGCAGATTGAGATGGGCTCGGCGTGGCGTGAGACTGAACCTGGGGTCGTGGCTTCTGAAGATGGCGAGTAGACGGCAACACGGTTGAGGAGATCAGTTGCTCTGTGTGGTGAGCCAGGGCCAGCAAATGAACCGCTGATGGCATTTGAAGTAGTGATTGAAGGTTCCGTGGCACTAGAGCGAAGAAGTCGTGGTCTTGTGCGGTTGGAGTTTGTGTTTGAGGATGATGATGACGACGAGTCTCGCCTATGAGCTCTCACCGAACTTCGACTGTCTCGTATGTAAGAGGCCATTGTATGTATGTCAGATGTGTTGATTGTTGTTGAAGGTTGAAGGTTGTATGTGCATTAAAATAGGCAAGTTGGAAAGATGGTTTCACATTTGAGAAGAATAACAAGAAAGTGAAAGAGACTTTGGATGGACGGGAAGAGCTGGCAGTAGCTCGAATATGTATACATAGAGACAAGTATCAAGGCATCCACATCCACATCCACACACATCAACCACCTCCTCGTGTACATGTGGTAGAGCTACCACTGCTGCGGTTAGACCAGGCGGGTAAGCTAAGTAAGGTAATAAACAAGGGTGCCATTGCATTGGGGACGTGTGCGTGCGTGTGTGCGTTGCGCTGCACAGCAAGTCATCATTACAGTAACAACAAGCTTTGGAGTTGGCCGACATGGGTACCGTTCCCTCCCCGAGCCTCTCTCTCTCTCTCGGTACAGGTACAGGTACCATCACGATCTTGTACAGGCTTCGGCCATTCAGAGGTTAGACTCTTTGGCATCACGCAACGACGGGGTCCTCTATTCGTGTTCGAAAAAAAAGGCCGCAGTCCAGGTACCAGACCAGGCTCATACTACTCAGAACAGCAAAAGAGTCTTTTTTTTCCTCATCTGCTTGCCACTTGTCGGCTCATCGCTGCATCTGGTTGCCAACACCAACCCATCTTGCACTCGCTGGTCTTGGTGCGTGTCTCCTGGTGTATGGCCCAGAATCCCGGTCTTTGTCCCCCTGGGCCTTTTTGGCTAGGGACGCGGGCCCCGGGGACTGCAGGCGGGTTTCCCGTGCAGGCATATGCGGGGGTCTCCAAGCCTGTAAAGCCAGTGATGACTCGCCCTGCTGAGGCACTCGTCTATTCGGGCCCGGCGGAACGTGGATAGTGGAATGGGTAGACCTAGGGCACTTCTGGCGGTAAGGCAAAATTATGGGAATACCTGTCGGAGCTACTGTCGCATTGCTACCCAACAGGTCGTCAAGATGCATACCGCTTAGGAAGACGAAACGTTCTATTGTTTGTTTTCCTTGGAATGGGATCAATCTTGAGGATTGGCATTGCATCCGAGTGAACTCTATATGCCATGTACTGCATCGATCGAAAAAAGACAAGACGCGTCCATGACACTATTCACTACCGGATGGATACTAACGATAGTTGAACGAAAAGCCATCCGTTAGGCCAAGGCTCTCTAGCGTATCGGTCTCCTTTTGATGGTGTATAGTCGAGAGCGTTTCTGGATGGGGCTGGATCTTTGGATGTGGGTTGGGTTACAAGCAAGCAGAATGATGGGTGTGTGATGCGATGCTATTTAGAAACGGAAAATCATTCACGGTGATGAGCATTCTGTTAGACAATCATTACCTTGACCATCACCTATGGATGGCCTCGTACCTGATGAACATGAATGAACCATGGCCGAGATCATTGATGTACACGTTAATCACCCGGGGCAATTAATCCACCCAGTTCGGCAATAAACATGGCACAACATGGAACTGCATGGCATGGCATGGCATCGGACGGCATGGCAGCATAGCATGGCATAGGTACATAGCATGGTGATGGACCGTTGATCGTCTTCTCGGGCCGGGGTAAGCAACCTTCGGAGGTTTTCTTTTGATAGCAACAGAGTCAATTCAAGGCAGTCGACTGAGTTATCTAGGCAAGGTACGGATACCTTGGGTATTAATCTCTTCCGCCTCGTGCACCGCATCGCATCGCATTTGACTGACCCCGTACCCCTTGCCCTTGGCTCATGCTCATGCTTGTGACCACAAGACGTGCTCTACACGTGTACAGACACAGACAGAAGCGACTCCATTCTCACACATACAATCATACATGGGTGCCTTATCATATTGTACCGTACAAGGTTAAGGTTGTATCGGTGTTCGGTAAATGCTCCTTTAGTCGGATACGGTGTCGGAGTCAGAGAAATATGCAATTACAACTCATTAAAAACGGTCCTTGTGACTTGTGACCGCCTCACCGATTCCATTAGGAACAACCTACGGACGGGCCTCGAAAGGTGGATATTCAATTCATTCGGTACTAAATTATCTATCCTGGCCCATCATCCCCTTACTAAACGTTAGTAGGGTATAGGCTTCCATTCCGAGTTCCACTCACTCACTCAGTGTCAGTCAGTCACTATACATCTTCAAACCTCGCAACCTCTACACCATGCACAACCTTGCTAGCAACTCCCTCCCGGACGCGCTTAAACTCGAAAACGGATGCTCCCAACGGTCTTCTCTCACTGTATCCAACCCATCAACTGCCCTGTATGACCTGCCACCTTGACCGGGTACCTCGTTCGGGACACTCAGCCCCAACACCACGGATGAATGGTACCGTGGCATCGTCGCCATCGTATGGATTCTGAGCAATCATCATCCTTCCCCCACGCAAAACGGCTCAGACCGACCTGCAGTAACCTGCAAACTTGGGAAGCTGCTGACGCACCCCGCGACCCTCAACGCCACGTCCCTACTGTACATACAGCTCGAGCCCGTATCTATCCGGTTTCGTTTAATGATCGAAGCTGCCACAGTCATCAGTCTTTGCACAGCGCAGTCGGATTGGATAGTACTCACTCTTCCCATATTCTTCCCTGGACCGCCTGGAGCTCTTCGGTAGTCATACGTTTACCAGTGGTAAAGTAGCCTTCATCTCCGTTAGTTTCCGCCTTGATTTATGAAGCTGGGGCCTCATCTCGTCTGCCGGCTCTCATTTCACTTACCAGCTGTAATCTTGGCGTCAATTTCGACTCGCGAGTCAGCGGGGATCAGTTCTTCTGGAAGCTCGACCCTCTCATGAATGGGGATTCTGAAATCATGTTAATCTCGCATCAAAAATTAACAAGACCGACTCATCATCAGCTTACCCTTGTCCGACAATCGCATCATGCTTCATGCTAGAGATATGTCAGCTGTCAATTCCTCGACGTGTTCGACTCTCAGGCGCTCACTTGCTCATGCTAAGCATCCTGTCAATCTTCTTGATGCCCAGCCAGTGCAGGATATCCGGCATGAGAGCCTGGAATCGCATGTCTTTGACGCCTGCAATGTTCTCGGTCCTCTTGAAATAGTCTGATGCGCGATCGGCTCCGCGTTTACGGGCGTTGTAGACCACTACCCCAGAATTAGTACCCCAGATCTGCGCGACGGCTGCTTCTCCGAATCTTGAGGGATTTCATCCTTACAATACTGGAGGAAAATAGTTAGATTTGCTTCTGTAAGTTGTAATCAGGCAACACTTACCTTAGTGACCTCTCCCAACGCACGGCCTTCCTTTCTGAAGTAGATGACAACACCACTGCCACCATTCTGAGCCTCTTTGACCGCTTCCTCGATACCAAAGATCAAGTAAGGACGGCAAGTGCAGATATCAGATCCGAACACGTCGCTACCGTTGCACTGCAGAACACGGTGAGTTCGGGGTCTTACACAAAGTCGGGGAATCATACCTCGTCGTGGATACGCAGAGACAGTCGAACCGATTCATCCGACATCTTGGCAGGATCTCCGAAGCAGTACACAGTGAGACCACCAATCGGAGGAAGGAATACTTTGATGTCTCCGCGGGTGATAAGCTTGAACGTGTTAGCAGTGAGATCTTCCAACGCAAAGCTTACTTACCTCTGGGTAGCTTCCTCCTGTGTGCTCAAACAGGGAACGTCGTAGGGTGGCCTCGTCTTTGTCGTATTAGTTGTTATACAATATCAAGCAAAGGCTGTATACTTACCAATACCGAATCGCTCCGCCACGCCGGGGAGGTACCATACCTAGAGTGTGAGGTTAGACTTGCTTTGACTGCTTGTGTTGGAGACATACTGGTTCAACGGCAAACTTGGTGACAGCCAGTTCACCCTGATCGTTCAGGCAAACCTTGCCATCGGGTACACTGCAAAGTTCAGCTTGTATTACGAAGATAACGGAAGAGCGAACTCACAGTCGACCGGCCTTGACACTCTCGGCAAGTTCAGGAAGCTGATAAAAAGGTTAGCAACAGCTGTTTCATTTCCCAGCCGATGCAGACACCGACCTTCATATGGGCCTTGGTGATGGCAATGGTTGGTCGAATATCGACTAATGAACCTGTCAGTAATACCGTTTTATCAATTGGTATCACAATCCATACCGTTGTCCTTCTCGATGGTGTCCTTGAACAGCCAAGGGGCGAGATGTCCCCAGGGGTCCATGGCAACAATCTTCTTGGGGTCTCCCCATTGAGGGAAAGGGCCGATGTTCGCGGCTGGCTCGGTGTTGGTGAAGTCAGGACTGTGAATACGCCGTTAGTCATGGATTTCTGGATTGGAACCAAAGGACATACCGGTGGTCGGCGTTCAATTCGTTGCTGGCAACGGCGAGGGCATAGTAGATCGAGTACGAACCACCACTAACAACCTGTTTAGCATGGTTTCTCTCGAAATGGGAGGTGACTGATAACTCACTGGGCTAGACAACACGGTTAACGAATGGATACATCAGTAAAAGGGGACGTAACAAACCTCCGACGGCTAAACGCAAGTTACGAAAGTCAGTAAAACTAACTAACACACATGCATCACAGACACGGACGGACGGACGAACCATTACGACGTCGAATAGTAGAAGCAGCCCTTGAAACTACGATAGGGCCACGCTTAACGGGGTCTTGATTTCCCCAGTCCATGGGCAAAGGATTAATTCCAATCTGCTTGGGGTAAGTCCTAGTTACCTTGTGTGAGCGAACGGTGTTAGTGGAACTTGTATACAGGAATCCTCACGTCAGAATAATACGCGATGTGAATCCTTGCTGTTGACGCTGGTCGGGTGAGGGAAGAGCAGGGGCTTTCAATTTGTCTCCAGAGGCAGCAGGAACTTCTACTGAAGGCGTTCCGCCCTCATTGTCATCTTCACGAGAACCTGGTTCAAGGATGGTATTCTTGCCAGCATCTCCATCTGATTCTCCGATCGATTTACCAGAAAGCGATTCGACCGCGTTCACCAGAAGAGCCTGCGTGCGCTGAATCTCCTGTAGAGCTTCCAGCATGCTGGATTGCTGATCGTCAGATGCCATGATGATGGCAGTAGACGTAAACGTGGGGTTGAGTGCGGATCTCTAGGGTAGACTGTGTTGCGAACGTGAGGTTGCGTTCTGTCGCAGAGAAGTCGATATGATACAGTTCAAAGAAAAGAAAGAGAAAGAGAATTTACTTTTCAGAAAGAAAGGAAAAGAAAAACATGGAGAGTGACCGGAACAACAGGAAGAGCGGTCGGAGAAAGCCATCCATGGTGACACATGCCTTACAACGGGGTCGTCATGAACAGGGGGAGCTGTAGCACATCCCCAATCTTCCAAGAGCTTCAGATAGTACATAAATTGTAGATATCAAGATCCGTATCACCCTAGCTGTGCTACTCTAACCTCATGTGTGACCTTCCAAGGTCAGCAGATCAACGGGAAAGGCCCCTATACAATCATAACTTTCATGTATCGGGCCGCCGTAATCAGGCTAGCTACCAAGTAAATGAGAGAAGAGAGGGGAGCTCTCCCAACAAGGAGCAGTCATGATAGCCAGTGACTGACCTGCGTCTATCAGCATGGAATTGACAGTTGACGATTCGCTGATAAGAGACCACATGATAAGACGGCACGTTCAAAAGTCTCAAGCCTCAATCCCCACCGGCCTAAGTCATGGCCAGGCCAGGGGAGCTATGTCTACCCCGCCAAATCGGAGGAGAAACCCCCTGCGTTTAGTCGTCAGCGCCCAAACTCAAGGTGAAGGTCAAGGTGACGGTGTAGAAGTTGATGGTCAGGAGAATATGCAGGGAAGATGCTTCCGTTTTTAGTGAGGTTGTGTTGTCTGTTTAGTTATTGGTTGGTTTGGCTGTTTGCTCATGTCTCTCTCTGACTGTTTTCTCTTTTACTCACTTGTCTTTGTCTGTCAGTGGTCAACACCTATACGCATCCATTGATACGGCATCATCGAACAAACGACCCTCTAAACTCACCCATGCAATCCTGATACCAATGCTCTCCCAAGCTTATGCTCTTATCCTCATCCTTCTAGTCTGATAAGGATCGCCTTCGCGGAATCCGGCGTTCACGTATAGAATCACGGAGGTCGCCGGGAGGCGGGGGCGGGGCAATCGGCCTTGTCTCCCCGCTTGATGCATGCACTAGAAACACGCCTACCGTCCAACTGCCGCACTAAGCCCAAACCCGCTTGTTAGACAGTGAGCACGTGCAACGCGACAAACAGAGTTTCTCTGCTGATAAGATAACGAACGGACCAAACGAAACATCCCTGACTGGCGCCTTGTTTCCTGGGACTGACTGCCCTGGGGCTGCCTAGTCTAGCCCAGCCAAAGCTTGACATCAGCAAATTCACTATCATCTTTTTTCCCCGTTTCGCGTTTCTTCTCGTTCCGGTCGCGCACGAATCGCGGAACTCACACACATCATGGGCAAGCGCAAGTCCTCAAGCAAGCCCATGGGGCCCAAGAAGGTCCGTCTCCCAAGCCGATCCCTTGTCATTTCATTTTCGTATTCTCTATCTTAGGGGGCCTGGGGCTTTTGCGCTCACACTAATCCAGAAAGATCCCCTTCCTACCACTTTCGCATGCCTCTTCTGCAACCACGAAAACTCGGTTTCGGTCAAGCTCGACAAGAAGGCTGGTGTCGGACAACTCGACTGCCGTGTCTGCGGACAAAAGTTTCAATGCGCGGTCAACTGTACGGCTTCCACGGACTCTCCTTTCCCTCCGGCGCATCGGGTGCTAACTTTGCGACAGATCTGTCTGCAGCGGTTGACGTTTACGGTGAATGGGTTGACGCAGCAGGTCAGTCTATAATATCCATTCTGCGACTCTATCGACAATCTCTAACAACTTACAGACGCCGTCGCCAAGGAGGATAATGCGGAGCCTGGCTACACTGGCACGTCTCGAGCAGGAGCTGGACGAGGTAACCGAACGGCGGTCGATGAAGACGACGACGAGCACTACGGAGAGGATGACTATTAATCGTTTCTTTTATGCGCCTTGTATCAATACCAAGACTTGTTGCACCCATGACTCGACGACCCCTTTCTATGCGCCTACGACTCGGGATATATAACCTTTGCGATGACTCCTTCCTCAGATGGTGTAAAATCTGTCTCCAAAGTCTCCCAGGCCGGGAACGATATAACTGTTGACTGGTCAGCACATCTTGTGTCATCGAAGTTGAGCTTCCATACTTCTTCTCGTCGAGACCCTAGAAATGCCCGGTTAGCCAATGCGTTGCGACGGTGTGTGCAGGTTGTGTGGCAAACCTCATCGATGAAAGCCGTCACGACCCTCAAGCGGGGGAACTTGGCAGAGAAGTTCTTGACACCCTCGGGGCTTGCAATCAAGTTGAGGAAGAGGATATGCTCCTCAGGGACGCCCCTGGCCTTGAGAACTTGAACCGCCATGGTAGCAGAGCCACCTATATATCTGCGTTAGACGAATTGCGACACGAAAGACATGTGAAATAGGATATCGTCGTACCAGTAGCAAACATGGGATCCAAAAGAAGCACCCATCGGTCAGCAATATCCTCGGGCAGCTTATCGTAGAACAGCTTGGGCTGGGCCGTCTCCTCATCACGCTGGATCAAGATCTTTCCAATACGAACAGAGCGGCAGCAGTCACGGAGACCCTGCTCCATAGCCTCACCAGCTCTCATGATGGACACTCCGCAGATCTTGCCCTGAAACATGAGACCATTGTAATTTCGGCCAATGGGTGTAGTGACAGTGTGCTCAATGACAGGCAAGTGGTTGAGACCCTCCTCAACTAGCAATCGAATGATTCGGTTGGAGTAGAAGATGAAGTCTGCTCTCTCGGTCTCCTTGCTACGAATTTTCCTGGACAATTCTCAGCTCCGAGGCATGGGAGGCCCAATTAGGGAAGTGGACATACGACAGTAGGGCAATGAGCTGAGGGGTCTGCGACAGAACATGGACATTGTCTAGCTTGACGTCGACAGAGACGGTGGCACTGGGCTTCTGCTGGTGAGTGCGGTATGAGGGACCGACGGGTGTCGTGTGAGTATCTTGAGTCTTGTCCGCCATGTTAGCTGTTGTGAGTGTTTGAGGTGGTGTAAGAAGTCGGTGGTGGTGATGGCGGGGTTGAAGTAAAGCTCAGATATTTCCAAGTGGGTGAGCGGAGTACAATCGATGGTATAGCCTAGAAAGAGGTTGAAGAGCAAAATGAAAGAGGTTTAGGTATAAGATTGAATGAACTGAAAGGCGGAGAGAAGAGCTCGGCATCAACTAGAGCTCTCGAGGATAAGACAAGTCGGTAGCCCTGCATTGCATTGCATTTGCCCGCTTGCTATACTCGATCGTATTGGTCTCGCATATGCTTAAAACGGGGATGCAAATCGGCCGGCGGCGCCTGGACCCTACCCTACGATACTCATAAAATCGGAGGAGACCGCACTCACTCTAGTCACTGCATGGCAGTGGCATGGGCATGGATTCATGA
Organism: Fusarium pseudocircinatum; assembly: GCA_013396035.1. Taxonomy (NCBI): domain Eukaryota; kingdom Fungi; phylum Ascomycota; class Sordariomycetes; order Hypocreales; family Nectriaceae; genus Fusarium; species Fusarium pseudocircinatum. The sequence continues at coordinate 33,597 of JAAOAS010000500.1, read as the reverse complement.
TAGCGACAGGGAATGATTATCCAACGGTACAGATAATGAGATGGGATGAGGACAATGGAAGTGGCGCTTTGGAAGTCATTTAGCAAAAAAAAGCACTCTATGCAATCGATTAATGTATTTAATTGTTCTTTATTACTAATATTCTTCTATTGAACGACGTGCTTCTGTTTTTAGCTCTCTCTATTGACAGCCGAAATGTGACCCAAGCTTTTATGCTAAACACGGCACTGCAGCCGCAGTCTCATTGATCAATCCATTCACCCTGACAGTGATTCAGTGTGAATGATCTTCAGTTTTATTGTTCATCTATTGTGCTCGCTTTCCTTGCATTAGATCTCCTTTTATCATCCTTTCCTTTGCAACTGCATCCGTGACAACGTGCGCCGCATTCTTTGTCCTTTTATTTGCCGGCGTGAACCTGCCACTAACGAGTGCGACTTATTCCACAACCATCTGCGTTGTCGTCTTAGCTTATCCCTTCAACTTCCAACAACCTCATTATATGACATAAACCCACCACTCCAACCGTCGCGTTCTGCTCCCAGAACTTGAGCACGCTATGGCGTCACAAAACAGCTCGACAGCGTCAGTCCCACGCAAGGTGATGACGTACGGCAAACCTGTGCGCAAGCGTTTCATGCGCGACGCGATGCCATTCAAACCCACCGAATCGTTCACTGCTCCGAGCAGCCGCCCTGACTCTGCCGCATCCATCGCGAAGCCATCAAAACCGTCGCTACCGAGATCGACATCGGAGCCAACTCCAAAGCACGTTGTTGAGAAGCGGCCCGATGAACCCGCTCGCGCGAAAGCCGGAGATGATCAGAAACCAAAATCACGCGATGCAACCGACACGAGAAAAAGAAAGCGCCTGGAAGCTGCGCCTTCCGGACCAATCGAAGAGGAGACAAAACATACTGTTCCAAAACCAACGAAGTCTGCGACTACGCTGCCAAAGCGACCTGTAGCTGGAGCCTCTGAAAATGAGACCAAAGCCAGCTCCCCTCCTCCACCACCACCACCAGCAGTTTCAAAGAAGAGTCCAGAGAGTTCGAATGTTCGATCTAGACCCCTTCCTCGAAGCAAATCCGATATTCCAGCCTCAAAACTCAGCTCAAGTGCGGCGCAATCAACAGCCAAGGACCACGATGACGAATCACCGAGACCGAAGAAACGACGACCGCGATTGATTGACAGGTTGGCGGCCCAGCGGGCAGAAAGTTCAGAGTCGGAAGACTCGGCTTCCGAAGAAGAGAAGCTCAAATCACAATTGGTCCCGAATAGCGGCACAGATAGTGGAGGTGCGACTCCCTCTCAGCAATCACAGAACAACTCCCAGAATCATTCTCAAGACTCTACGATACGACCCCGAAATCGCACTACGGTTGCACTCAAAAGCCGAAGAGTCAAGTACACGTACGGTCAATCTCGATCCATCCTGACCGAGTCTTCCTCGAAGCTCAGTGAGCCCAGCCAGGAAATGCCCATGACTGTGGAAGAAGAGCTGGATGCGCTTCTCGCTGCACCTCCAGAGCCCGCCAACGCCGACCCATTTGCCATGGATGACTCCGATGATGTCGACGGAGACGGAGGTACACGACCTGCCATCAAGAGCGTTCATGAACTACGGAGAGCTGGAGCCAACAATCGCTTTGCCGATGAGATGGAGGACCTGCTTGCTCGGATAGGAACCCCTGGAAGCTCTTCATCTTCATTGAGGAGAGGGGCACTCCTGGAGCTTTCTCAAAAGCTACAAAACAAGGATTTTATCAGTCAATTCCGAGATCACGCAACTCGCGATAAAGTCGCAGCAAACATTGGTCAAGAACAGGATATCATTTGCGGATTCGCCTTGTCAGCCGTTCTCGTTTCTTTTCTCCATTTCAGTCCTGCAGCCCACCTCTTGCAACAGCTTGTTGATGATGGACTGGGACAAATGCTCTCTGTCCTTTTACGGGTGCCTGAAGACATTGATGAACTCGCGTCAGGGAAACTGAGGCTCGCCAAGACGACGAGAGCCTCTCTGAGCGAGGTCAAGACTACGCTTAAGAAAATGAGTATTTGGTATGGCCGTCGCCCCGAGAAGCTATCGCCTCAAACTCTTGCACTTCAACTGCTGAACGTTGTGTGCCAACGAATCGATGCGATGCACTCATCAGTAGTTGTCAAGGATGTGGAGAACGATCTTGAGACTGTCCTATCCCATTGTACGAGTACAAACCCTAGAACCGATGCAGCGACTGCTCTTATTATATCAATACTGGAGTCACAGTCAGGCCTGGCGATGAACGATGCCAATGAAGTCACATGGATTGCGCAGCAATCGCATCAAGTGGCGCGTATTCTCGAGAACAACCTCCAGCAATGGCCAGAAAAGCTCGGGAACATCGAAGTAGCCATTCTCAAGCTCTCGATCAACATGTCCAACACGACACATGGCGCGGCGGCCTTTAGTGATGTGATCCTGTTGTCGAGTCTGTCGAAATGCATTCTATCTGGCTTCAAATCGGCCCTAGACGCTATGAGCAACCGACGTCTGAAGGAGGAGACTTATGATGGGCTCCTTCTAGTGCTCGGTATGACGATCAATATACTAGAACACTGCGCTCCCGCCCGCGAGAACATTACCGGAGCGCAGCTGGATGGCCTGGTGACGGTATACTTACAGAACCAGGCCTTAATGCTAGAGGTAAGGTTGCCCGTTGATGTTGACAGATCTCAAACTGACAATGATGTTATAGGCCGACTCTGTAGAGAAATCGAAGCTGAGCGTGGCATTTGGCTACCTTTCCGTCTTGCTGGGCTACTTGTCTCTGGAAGACGCAGCCCGACGACGACTGAAGGCACAAGCGGGGAGCGAGGGACTTCCAGGTCTCATTGGATCGATCAAGGAGTTCATCGGAATGTATAGATCAGTGGACAACAAGGTGACGGAGCTGGAAGGGCTCGTCAACGAATTACAACGACTGCGACGACAATAGTTGATTATATACGCATGGACATGACTTGAGCTAGGGAATGTTTTTGGGACAATGTTCTGAGTATGACTCCCTTTTCTTTTTTCTTTACTTTGTATGACGGATGGACTACAGCCACTTCTGAGCATATTTGCTAGCGAGAGAGTGTATAGATGAGAAGAAGAATCGATACCAGGTCACTAGAAGGGCCATATTTGCTGATACTGACTGATACTGATATTGAGATTCGTTCATACTTGAGTGATAGATAATAATGCATGATCTGAGGCTCTTGGTGAAATTATTCCCGGTGTGATTTAGTGCATACTTTGCTTGGCTATGCATCAAGTGAGGAAGACTAGGAACGAACCCTGCAAGTTCACGCGTCACTTATTACAGGGGAGAGGCAGCACAGTTACGTATCTTTATCGGGCTGTATGATGCAAATGGAAGGGAGGGGGAGGGGCTCCCGTTCTTGGAGGGGGGGCTTGCAGTGAGTGCAGTAGGTACATAGAGTTACAGTTCCTGAGGTGCCCATCAGGAATGACCTTGGGTTAGTTCATTGGAAAAAGATGGGCTCCATCCTTTTTTTTACTGCATCCAAGACCTGTAGTCTAGCATCTGATCTGAGCTGATTTGGTTTAACTAACGTCAGTACGGGCACCTAAAGTTCCAGGCCCTTTTACCTACGGATACCATATACCCCCAGCTGAAGTACCGTGCTAAGGTTACACATTATACATTCACCATCGTCATCATCGAGACTCTTTTTTTCTCTCGCTCTCTTTTTCTCCATCATCTTATTTTTGCCCGCTGTTGGTCTCAGTTGCTGTACGCCCAATATTTTACTCCTTTCGGGCGCCAACACTCAAATTTAGGTTCAACAACGAAGAAGACGCACGCAGTTCGGACCCGACGCTGTTTCACTTTTGATTCATTACCACTCAACGTTGTAGCACGATGCCTTCTCCCAAGCAAAGAAAGGTCGCTATTGTCGGCAGCCGCTCAGTCGGTCAGTATTTCTCAATCTCTTTTATCGGTTATTCAACCGATGGCGATTTAACTCCGATTGCTCAATTGCATTTGCTGACGATGGATGCATCACAGGCAAGTCGTCTCTAGCAGTGCGGTTCGTCGATGGCCACTTCGTCGACAGCTACTATCCTACGATTGAGAATACCTTCAGCAAGATGATCAAGTACAAGGGCCAAGATTACTCAACCGAGATCGTCGACACAGCGGGTCAGGACGAGTACAGCATCCTCAACTCCAAGCACTTTATCGGCATCCATGGCTACATGCTCGTCTACTCAGTATCATCACTGCCATCCTTCGAGATGGTGCAAGTCATTCGCGAGAAGATCCTCAACCACCTGGTAAGTCCTCCCAGAACCCGAAACAAGCAACTTCGAAAGCTCAACCATCAATGTTAGGGCACCGAGTCGGTCCCCATCTGCATCGTCGGCAACAAGAGCGACTTGCGCCCCGAGCAACGACAGGTCACACCCGAAGACGGACAGAAGCTGTCAGAGAAGATACAATGCGGCTGGACCGAGGCGAGCGCGCGATACAACGAGAACGTGGGCAAGGCCTTCGAGCTCTTGATCGGACAGATTGAGAAGTCGCAGAACCCAGGCGAGGCTCCGGCCAAGAGCAATTGCATTCTGATGTAAACAACAATTGCGAATGCTGTTCAAAGAGGCATGATTATCATCTTACCAGACAATCACGATCGCAATGATGACGATTCAAGTCTTCTCAGGCCGCGGGGCGGTCCACAAGTTCTGAACAGGCCAGGCCGTCCCACGATGGGTGGCAGTCAGTCACAGTCTCAGTCACAGGGGTCACAAGGTGATTCGGGGCTGAGACAACAAGGGCCTTGAATAGGGTGCCCTCTTTTGGTTAAATTATCCGTGGCTGTCTATCGGAAAGGGTGTCAAGTCGTACCATGTCGATGTCTAACTACCCAAGCTTTTGGTGTGTTATTTTCTTTCTCGTTTTGCCTGCCTTAACAACTAGAGTACATGGTTCAAATCAATGGAGGGGTCCAGGTCAGGACAGGAGGTTTTTGGGATTGGTAGCTTACTATTAGAAAATATCTGTTGTACTGTACTATCTGACTCTGACTGACTGACTTACTTGGTGAATGTCCTGATTCATGACCGCTTGAATGACTGACTGATAGAAGGGATTGGGTGACACTTGCAAGGATGTATCGAGCTGCGACTACCGATACGTACCTTGTCTAGAGCGAGTTTCTAGAACAAATCCAAGGCACCAGATTCTCGGTGTCGTTGATAATTGGTTCCCAACAATTCATGATGCCTTGTTAGTTTGGCTACCTAACTTGCTTAGTTCTTTAAATCCCTCCCTCCCTCCATGGGAGCGGTCTGTCTCTTGTACGTACTGTACTGTGCTGTATGTTGCTGTGAGATCCATTTGGACGGGAACTTGACTCTATTCGGATGGTCCCGCTATACAAATGCAATAGGGTATCATCCGGACGCTATTGAGAGATCCGCGGTCTTTGTTGTGGTACTGACGTTGCGCCATGTGGTTTGTGACTGACTGACTGACTTGGCATTGCTGTATATGCATTTGCTGTGTTTGCATTTTGAGTATGTGTCCGTAAATAATAAGACTTAAAATATAGTGGTTGGTGTTGTTGAAACTACAGTTGAATGGCTGCATTTCTTAGGCTGTGCCCTTCCCGTGATTTGACTTTGAATACGCTGTGAGACCCTGGAGACGTGGTACGTGGTACGTGTACCGCCATCACAGCCTCACTCACGGGCTCACACTGAATCACTCACGTTCACTCTCTCACCGCGTTCAACCCTTTCTTTGTTCTTGACCTTGTTCATTCTGTCACAGCCAAAAACAATTACTGCACTTGATAACCCATAGACACATAGAAATTGTTCTCTATCTCGCATTTTAAACAACACTCACTTCGCTCCCTAAACTCAGCCTTTCTCATCTCATCCCTCGTCTTAATTCATGAAATAATCAACCACCATGTCCAACTCGGATCCTTGCCCCTTCTGCGGCTTCAAGCCGGGCCAAGACGAATATGAACTCATTCTAGTGTGTCTCTCTCACCGATCTTTTCTTTCCCACCGCTTGACTTGAGTTTAGCTGAGACTAAGACATTCATCCCCTTGCCTAGCACATAGAGCAGCAACACCCAGACGCTGACGGCTCAACACCCACCACCTCCGGAGACACCATTGAGTGTCCAGAAGGTTGCGGTGAGATCCTTCGGCTGGATGAGCTAGCTTATCATCTTGAGCTTCACGAGCTCGAGGCGCAGGACGCCACGCCCACGCCCGAGCCAGCGCCAGCGCCAGAGCCGGAACAGACTCCCGCTGTGGCTCGGAAGCCGGAGTCGTCGTCTAGAGAGAGAGACCGGAAGCACAAGAAAGTCAGCCCTATCCAGGCCTGGAAGGACCTCTTCTCCGGGCGTAGCTCTCATGGGAGGGAGAGTAACGGTAGCAGTAGTAGGACACGGCACAAGACCAAGAGAGAGGATGCTGGCATCACCAAGACGACCAGCAGAGGCTCTTCGAGTCGCGATAAAAATGGCGATCGAGCTAAATCCAACGTTCGTCTGGGGGTGAGATTTTACATGATTCTTGATACGTATGATGCAGTGACTAACACGAGAGTAGAAGTCCGATCTTGGCAGGTTTGCGCATGAGAGAAAGATGCCCCCTTGGCTCGTAGATCTTCTTAAGGATGAAGGTCAGGTTGTCAATGATGGTAAGTACTATCTAGTAACGTTCCCTAGAAGCGGCTAACGGTTTCAGGGGTTCTGCCTGTTCTAAGTCAGCTCCTTGAGCAAAGTCCTTCAACACAGTGTGCCTACCTGTGTCACCCTGCCGTGCAACATGTTTCCAAATTGAGACGAGAAGGTGAGTCGACAAATTTTGTGTAATCTGAGGTGTCTAACAAGCGACAGGCGGTTTCTGTGGCTATCGAAACATCCAGATGCTCACTTCAAACATCATCGCTGCTCAGAGAGAGGGTTCGAACCACTTTGGGCGCATGTTTCCTACAATCTTTCAGATCCAGGACCTCATTGAGAATGCCTGGGACATGGGTATCAATGCCCAAGGAAGAGCAGAGACGGGAGGCATTAAGGGGACGAGAAAATACATCGGTACACCAGAGGTATACAACGTCTCTTCTTATATGAGGTCAGTTGACTAACAAGAATCAGGCACAGGCTGTGTTTCTCAGCTTGGAGATACCGTAAGTTTACCATCATAAGAAACTCAACAGGCAACTAACAGCAATAGTTGCTCTGTTCAAGCATTTAAGGATCAGGAACGCGGCAAGTCGAAACAACGTCTCTTTGAAGCTATCGAAGGATACTTTCGAGGAGGTATCACAAGCGTCGAAGACCGAATTCACCATACGAAACTTCCACCAATCTATCTACAACACCCAGGTAAGAACATCTCGAACCATCAGTATGCTTGTCAGGTACTAAATGTCGATAGGCCACTCTTTGACAATCGTCGGCTTCGAGAGGCAAATGGACGGTCAAGCGAATCTATTAGTATTCGATCCCAGTTTTCGTGATTCTACAAAAGTCCGAAACCTCATCGGCAGAACAGTTCGTCAGAAGCCCTCATCGATCGACAGTTTCTTGCAGCCATACCGTCGTGGCTCTCACTACTTTCGCAAGTACAACCAGTATGAAGTGCTCTAGTGAGTAGTCCCATCCTTGACTACATCTAACCTTTATACTTATAAGACTCTAGCCTCACAAAGTACGCTACTATATCGTAGTCCACTGCAATCTACTGCTGGTCCTTGAACCAAGCCTGAAGCTTGGCCAGAGCTCGACCACGGTGGGAGATCTTGTTCTTCTCCGCCTTGTCCATCTCAGCAAAACTATGAGAGTTAGCAGAGATCATCACTCAGGTTCAAACTTTACTTACGTTTGACCCTCATACTCAAAGACGGCATCCCATCCTATTCATATGTCAGCATGTACTCTATGTATTCTTTTCACAGCACATACCGAAATCGGGAGGTCCACGGGGAGGCACAATCTTGCCCTGTATCACATATCAGCACACTCACGGCGAATGGACTCGAGAGTTTCCTACAGGGCAACGGCCTTGGAACAGAATGACCTTCTCACCAGGTCCAGCACAGTACCCAAAAGTGCAGACAGCCTCAGCGGACTTATCAGTGTAAGCAGCCAACAGGTTGTTCAAGCCCTGATGACCGATCGAAGTCATAAACCACTTGCTTTACAGCCATCACATCAGCATTCATATTTCTCAGCGTTTTAGCATCAATTCTCACATGTACGCTCCAGGAAGACCGCTCAGAGCGTTATAGCACAGAGCCGTATCTTCAACCAACACGGGGCCTTTGACCTGTATTTTATTGTTGAGCACTTTCATTTCCTTCACAGCGTTTGTAGGATAGATAAGATAGTTTACATACCAGATCAGCAGCTCTACGGCACTTCGACTCTGTAACTTCCTCAAGTGTGCCCTGAACCTCCTCGAGGTCGATAGATTTGCTGAGAACCTCGATTTCAGGCTCAAGAATGGCCTTGACCTCGCGTAACTTGTTGGCGTTGCCGGTGATGAAGTTGACCTTGTGTGCAGCCATTTTGACTAAAGCAAAGTAGAAAATTTACCGACTAGATGTGACCTTGCAAGAGAGATAGCAGTTGGAGATAATCGAGCTGAACAACAGGCCCCCCCCACTATGACTGTGATTGTTTGCCCATCAAAATATGCACTTACTCAGCACGGAACCACCAGTAGAACGATTCATGTCAATTCATAGCCTGCCCTAGGCTTGCATCTAAAAATCTATTTTCACCAACCGAGAACCGAGTCCACGCTTCAAAATATCCCAGCTAAAGACTTTTGTAGTAACACCCTGTAGCAAATATCCATCCCTTATGTTGTATGTGAAGTTTGGTTATTCCTCGTTGTTATCCTTCTTCCATTGATCAAGCCAAGCCACTATACGATCAACGTTTGTGTCCATCTCATCAGATGTGTTGCTCGTCAATTCAATAACAATCTCTTCGTCGAAAGCCTCATGGGCTTCTTGGAGGAGAACTTCCATGATTTCAGAGTCGATGTTTTCTTGGAGCTTGGACTCGGGGTAGTTTCTGAAATACAGAGTCAGCAAATGTATGGTTCTCTGCTCAAAGCCAAAACGAAATGACAAGAGCTGTGTAATGAGCAACATACCTTGTAATGAGGCGATCATAGTGTGTTGATGAGTCAACTCGAAGCACAACAACCAGATCTATCCAGCTTTTGGGGAACAGATCACAGGCGTGCCAGTCAATAATGCATCCACCAGCCTTGACATCGTCCTCAATAGCATCTAGTAACTGTAATAATATCAGCACAAATTCTCACCATACTCTCCAGAACTTGTTTCCACCCCCAGAATCAGTTCTGACCACACAAGAGTCTCATACCTTATCCTCATCCACAATAAAGCTGTGAAACTCATCACTCCAACCCTCATGGCATTCCTTGTCCTTCACAACTTGGTTCACTGAAAGATGGCGCAGTCCAGTTCGCTCCGCCAGAGCTTCGCAGTGAGTCGTCTTTCCGACACCGGGCGTGCCCGTAATAATGATATTAGGCAGTTTTCGTGTGGTCATTTTGGCTGCTTTGTCGTCTGTATACAAGGTTGCAGAGATTGATGGGCTCTTCAGGTTGGGTAACCTTCAAAATGCTGCTTTGCAGAGAAATTCAATGCAACTAAAGAGGCGATAGATTCGATAGTTGCATCACCACTTCAGCAATCAGTCACAGATCGTAGATAAAATCTTCAATGGCACTTGAGTAGTGAATAAATAACCACGATATCGCTTCGTACTCTCATCTCTCGGACTCTCCAATACAGCCGTATCTCATCTTACAAAATAGAGTCGAGTATAAATATCCTTCCTCACCGGCTTGCGGAGAGGTGAAACATGTTCTCGCTCAGTATACATGATGCCGTCCAGATACAAGGAGAATACCCTTCTCCCTTCAGATCTGTTTTCAGTTACACGCCGCCATTAGAAAATTCGACGTCAAACACCCTGAAAATGCGGCTTCTATCCCTTATGTGCGTTCGAAATGCCTTATCATTATCCCCTACGACTCTGTTTCCACCTCATCAACGCCGGCCAGCTCATGATGTTGTGGCTGCCCGTCTTCGTAATCTTCGCCATCAGTATAGTCGAACTTCTCTTGCTGTGCAATGGCTTGTGCCGACACGATCTCGGCTAGCCTCTTGAGACGAGGAGTCTGGAGCCCTGTGACAGGTTAGCTTTCAATACCTGGTGTAGGTTGTTCGTTCTACTTACAAGAAGGAGTATAAGTCTCGAGTGCGGTGATGACTCGAGGCTCGGCAATCTCGTAAGGACCACTGTCGTCCATATCGACGGCTTGTAGAAGAAGAACGTCGCTCTTCTCTGTCACGCGGGAGGCAACAGCCTTCATGATCTCGCCATTGATAGGCTGCTCGTAATCGGCAACCAAGTATTGGTTAAGCAGCTTCTGGATCTGGTTTGGTGATAGCCTGCAGTCATTGATTAGTATGCGGGTTGGACCAAAAGATAGACATGACTACTTACATCCAGCAGATGTCCTGAATGATTTCTATGTCATTCAGGGTGGCCTTCTTGAGTTGAAGAAGCTTGGTTGCTTGCTGTGCAGTTGTTAGTCTTGTCCTTGACTCATCGAGTACGTAGAACTTACCATCAGATGCTCCAGCTGGAGCGTACCCTCGGGCATGTCGTGGCTCTTGCACCACTCCTCGATTCGGGTGATGTTATAGTTGATTTGGAGACCACGCTTCCATGAGAGGAAGTTTCGTCGCATGAGCAGGTCATTGAACGCAGTCACACCCACCAATCGCAGAAGCTCAGTGATGGTCTGTGTAATAATGGAGTCCTCCAGGTAGTAAGCCTTCATGGCACGGAAGACGCTGTTCAGCAAGCTGAGCAGATTGTCCATGCTGTAAGCGGGGGTTGAGTTCGATTGCAGGAGCTTGCCCAAGAATCGGCTGCTTTCGTTGGTAACGAAACCAGGGAGAGACTGGGACTCGATGATGGCGGGAATAATCATCTTATGCAACTTCTTCTTTAACACCTTCATCCAAGTGTGGTAGATGTTAAACTCCAAGCTCTCAAGATCGTGCTTGACGATCTCCAGAAGACGATCGTACTCATAATTGTCCGACTTCTGAGCCTCATACCAGTCCTCGGCGAGGAATACAAACGACAGCATCTCGTGGACGTTGGACAGCCAGAAGGCGCCAGGGTTGATGGCCTCGTCGCCGTCGTGCTGCATCACCTCCTGTTGGATGGACTGCATCACGTTGGCCAAGAAACGTTCCGACTCCTTCACAAAGCCGTTGTTCCACATCTCTGATGTAACCAAGTTGATGAGATATGAAGGGAAGAGCACCTCCTTGTCCGAAGGAGGAGGGGTGCTGCTTGGTGAGGGGATCTTGAGGTTTCGGATCAATCCCATTGTTACCTCCTCATTGAGGCCATCCTCGTCCGCAAGAAGCGTCTCAAGTTCCATCTCGATATTATCAACGCCAGGTAGGAAGGTCGAGCCAGAAAGGTTCTGACGATGCGCCGTGCCAGTAACAGCCATGGAAACCGGCCGAGGGTTATAAGTACCGCTAAAGCGATCAAGCTCCCGTGGCTCCGCACCGGCACTCCGACGCTTAGGCTTCTTGGACGAGACGAGGTTGATGAGACCCGAAGGTGCTGCGGCTGCAGGCGTGGTACCGTTGGCAAGCTCTCCGTTGATGGGGGCATTCCTTCGAGCCAGCTCGAGGGCATCCCGCAGAGACTCCAGCTCCTGTCTGAGACTCATGTTGTCCTTCTCGTGTTGCGTGCTTGACCTTCTGGCTGTCTCCAGCTCTGAATTTGTGGCTCGCAGAGATTCCCTGAGTTCTCTCTCCTCCTCTTGCATCCTCTTGATGTTGGCCGTTGACTCGTCGAAGGCAATCTGGAGCTTCTTCATCTCGTCTTCCATAGCTTGTAGGCGGGCGACCGCGATACCTGCTTGGTTGGCCTCTGTCTGAAGCTCCTTGGTACGGGCCTCGAGGTCGTTGTGTCGCTTCTTCCACGATTTGATCTGTCCTTCGTAGTTTTCCACTTGCGAAGCCAGACCCTTGTTCTTCTCCTTCATTGAGCCCAAAGACTGTGTCAACTCGACGACCTTGTTCTCAAGCTTGTATGAAATCTGCTTCAAGTCACGAGCCTCCTCACGAATCTTCTTATAGTCCTTTCGAGCACTTCTTCCGCGCCACAAGCTCTGGATGAGAACAACCTTGTTGCGGTATTGTCTCCAGGCTCGCAATTGTCTTCGTGATCTCCAAGAACGCTGGATCTTGAGAGCAGCATTGCCGAGACGTTCCTCCATAATGTTCTTTCGTCGGAGATATCCCTTGGCGGCAGACTCGAAGAGAACCATATCTTTTCGGATTTGTTGATAGGCCTTGCGTTGCTTAGATCCCTTCCAAACTCGCTGGATGGTGGTGGCAGCCCTGATAGTGCGAAGCTCCTGAACCTGTTTCCTGGCCTTCCATGACCTGATAGCAGACTGAGTCATGACAATGGCCTCACGGGCCTCGAGATAGCGTCGTCGGTAGTATTTGGCTCTCAAGTTCTTCTGGATCATGATAGCACAGTCGTTGAGTCGAGTTGTGCGGAGATTCTCCAGGAAAGCAAGCATGCCAGCTCGGAAGAAAATCTTGGTGAGACCAAGCTGATACTTGTCCATACCCTTGCTGCTACTTGTTCCGAGAGCCTTCTTAAGAATAGCATCAGCCATCTCGCGGATCTCCGAAGTCCATTGATCAGACTTCACAAGCATGTAGTAACGAAGGGCAAACTCCTCATATGTCCAACGAGTAGGGTAACCAGCACAACTAATGCGAACCGTCTCGAGGACACCACAAGCACGAAGCTGACTGAGAACCATGGGTCCCTCAAACTTCCATGCCTCCTTGGCCTCATTAGGCTTGATACATCGGATGTAGTGGACATCAGTATTGTTGATAGTGCTCATGAGTTCGATGAGCGAAGATCGGAAAATACCTCCCAAAGTGGGCTTTCTGTTGACAGCCACGCCGATCTTCCTACCAGCGGCGGGCTTAACGGAGCTGGAACTTGATGAGGCAGCATCCTTTTCTCGCACAGCTGAGGCGGCATCAAGAACAGTCTTCAAGAACTCGTTGCTTGTGGCACGCAGGACAGCCATATGCTCGTCAGGGACGGTATCTCGGTTCTTCTCAATGAAGCCCTCGGATTCGTAGGTGACATCAATTGCATAATGGCAAACGGTGAAAGCAGACTTGCCAAACCGAGGCTTCTTGTAGAACTTGTGCTTGTCGGGAGTAAAGTTGTGGTGAAGCTTAGTAACGAACTGCTCATCAGAACCCATGGGAAGACGAGACTCTTCGTCAAGCAGAGACAGAATACCCATGCGACCCTCAATCAGGTCGATACAAGGCTGGTTGTCGGAGAAGTCGATGAAGGTCCAGTCAATCTCTTCCCTGAGGTATTCCTCCTGCTCCAGCTTGAAGACGTGCTGGTTGAATTCTTGCTGGAGCTTTTCGTTGGCATAGTTAATACAGAACTGTTCGAAAGAGTTCTTGGCGAAATGCTCGAAACCATAAATATCCAAAACACCAATAAATGAAACAACTCTGTTCAACACTTCCTCAGCAGCCAAACTATGGTTGATGATATCGACAAGCCAGTCGAACAAGCTTGAGTAAATGAACTTGGCGACGGAATCTCGAACCACAATGGCTTGCGCTTGGCTGAGGTTGGAGGTGATCTTCTCGCCACGGGTAACAAGCTGCTTCTTGACGATCCATCGGGCAAACTCCTCGGCCTTGACACCGAGAATAGCACAAGCACGCTCCAAAGAGGGTTCATTGGGGGCCAAAACACTGTCATTGCGCGATGCAGTGATCTTTACATTTCCGAGGTGCAGAAGACCAGCCAACAGCTTGAAGATATCAGCCTGCTGGGCATCTGTAACACCAATTGTTGACAGCGACTTCTTGGTGGCCTCAAACTCGGCCTTGTCGTCCACGCCGTCGATTGTTGGGCAGTTTCCTTGGTTCAGGTACTCGAACTCCTCGATAGGTAGCAGGTTAAGCTCCTCGCGCTGTTGCTCTGACGCACCAGCGACAAGCTGGTAGAAAATGTGGTAGTTTCGCTCCTTTAGGGGCTGGAAAACCAATCGAGAGCGCTCGAGAAGGTATGTCCTGATCTTGGCACCGATAATATTTGTGTGCTCGTCAAACATAATCTCAATGTACTTTCCAAATCGTGACGAGTTATCGTTTCGAGTCGTCTTGGCGTTGCCGAACGCTTCCATGATAGGGTTAGTCGCAAGGATCTGCTCTTCCGTCTCACTCATGGACTCGGCTCCTCGTTTGGAGCGTCCACCAGGGTTGTCGGGCGACTCTCTGGTAGCGAAGTATCGCATGATGTACTTGGCACTGACAGTCTTGCCAGCTCCAGACTCTCCGGAGACAACTACTGTCTGGTTCTTCTTGTCGCGAACCATGTCCCTGAGCCTCATGTCAGTATTGAGCTGTGTTGGCATGTGAAAGTGCATGCTTACATGAAGGCCTCTTCAGCAATGGCGAACAAATGGGGAGCTTGTGTCGCTCGCTGTCTTCCAGCATAAACCTGTACCATGCCGGGAACATAGAGCGAATCGACTCGTGCGAAAGGGTTGGTGGCAATGAGGACGATACCACTGTAGGTGTAAATCTCCTTTTGCAAGTATCGTAATCGAATTGCCTGAAGAACTACAGGATATCAGCACTATTGTCCAAATACCACGGAAAGTAATCTTGTGTTTGACATACCAGCAGGTTCGTTAAGATGGGACAAATTTGTTAGATCGTCGCTGGCTTCGAGCATTGTCGGGTTCATCAGAGGGGGGAGAGACGGGTCGTTACCGCTCTGTAGGGCCTCCGCGGTGACCTCGATATCTTTGGTCTATATGAGAAACATCCTGTCAATTTCGTGATCCCAAACAGCGAGCGCCAATGGCATCATTGAACGCATTTAAAGGGAAAACTCACATCGCCATTCTCAAGCTGGAAGGTCAGCTTGACTTTGGACCCATCCACGGTCTTGTTGATGAGCTCCGAAGCAACCCAACCCTCGGCAGTGTCTGGCTGCCAGGCTCTTGTGCCAACCTCGTAGGCCGATGCCATGATGGCGATATGACCGGGCGCAAGGCCGGTATGTGAAGCAACAGGAGGTGAATGCGACTATGTCGAAGCGGTATCGGCGAATATTGTGCTAAGGGGCTGAATGGCGGTAGGAAGCAGACATTCGCCAGCAGCTGTTTCGTAGATGAAGCAACGGGGCCTGCCGGGGAAAGATTGTGGTCGTCAAAACGCCGCTGATGACAAAGGCAAAGAGGCGTTATGCGATCTTGGATCGTTGAAAGCGTGCGGTCGAACGGTTGTTGGATGCTCTGCGCAAATCGTCCAACTTTTGGGTACACCGGTGCCCCGTAATCCAAAGTACGGTGGGTGAAGGTGGGCGGTCGAAAAGGACCCTGAACTTGAAAAGGGCGGGAGAAACGAGCTTTGTACAACTCTTCCTCTCACTTCCCACACAATGACACAAAGAACTCGCCGACAAAAAAAGAGGTCGAGCAAGATTAAGTGATCGCACAAGGCAAAAGGAAAATACCTTGGAGAGTAGGTCAAAAGTTATGGATGCGGTCGGTGATGCCAGCACGCGTTTTGCTCCTGATTGAAAGGGCCGGATGGACACTGCAGCCGCACGGGGCACACACGTTGGAGGTCGAGGAACAGGGGGGCGGGGCATTCGCTGTTAGAGGATGGCAGTACCTAGGCTCCCAACCATTGGTATTCTTTCAGTGCATAACCACCATCAAAATACCAATCACGATCGTTTTAAATACCTCAAACTCTACGACGCCCACCCAGCCTTTCAGTTCCTGGAAGCTCCTGGCTTCAGAAGAATTAGGGGCTCTCTCTACCTGGACACTCCCGCGAACCAATGAGGGGCCGACCCGTCCGCGTCTTCGACCTTGTCTTGTCTTCCTTGGATCTGGGGTGAGAAACAAGCGAAGGACAAATGCATGCATTTCCTAGAGATAGCTCTTGGAATTGAGTCGACACTGTGTCTGTCATGCTCTACCATGCCATGCCACGGAACTGGACATGAACATCAGCCCGTGGTGAGACTGTGACTGTCACTGAGGACAGATACAAAGGAATTATTGGGGTTCGTTCGTTGGAGCTAACGCTCAAAAAATGTTACGCCGCAGGCCCCTTAATTGACATTTGACGATCAAACGCTCCGAGATCGAAATCGCACTGTCTTGATACAACTTCACCGACTGTATTTGCAGTAACGATCACAAAAGCTGTGCGTATGGGGACTGTGTAGTTACTGGACACATGCTTATATACTCCTAGAATACTTGAAGTTTCACTTGGTGTTCTGAAAGACAAAGATCACAATGCCATGGTTCGTTAGAGTCGACATACCAATCACCATGAACCAATTCTCTCAGACTTCAATAGTCAATTTACAAGCCCAAAGATGAAACCCGCCGGTGACATTGATGAACAAGGCCCGATCCTCCAAAAAGGAGATGCCAATTCCAAAAAATACTGGGGAATTCTTGAACCCTAGTAGCCGATTAATACATCCCCACCATAACCCCAAGAACTAGGAACTGAGTCCATCAAGGACATTTTGGAAGGATCAGCGAGGTACAATCGTAAAAGCCAAGCAGCTCGGAGCAGCTTGTTCGCCGAGGGTATCACAGAATCAACCTCGAATTCCGAAGGTACATTATCTTCTTCAGGTCCGAACTTAGGTCTCGGCAACCACACGGCTATGCAAATGCACCTCATATCCCCAACATTTTATTATCGACAAGCCATAGCTTGACGTCAAGCAACTCTGCAGCTTACGCCAACAGTTAACGAACTCTATGCATGCTTATCTCAGCCCTTACGCGGAACTCAGGTTAGTCTACACTCTGAAGAGAGAAAGAGAGTGGTACATAAAGGTCAACAAAGTGATGGTCTATGGGTCCCTCGGGGTCCCCCTCTCGATTCGCACCGGATTGATCCTATTTTGGTATTCTAAGTTGCGTTGAAGCTCAAATGTTTCTGTTCGTTGAATTCATCCATGCCATATTACTCCATACAGTGCCACCGACTAGCCCAACCAGTCGGTTTGCGAGCTTTTACCTTAACTTAATCAAGCACCAGCCGCAAAAACCAGCCCCCTTTTGATTTGATCCACGCTCAAGAATGGAGTACGTACCCATATCTGGCGTTTCCGACTCTTTTTGCATCATCCGTAGCAAACCCTCCTCCAGCCGCGATCGTCAAGTCGCGTCATGGAGATTTGAATTGCTCATGCCTTCATTGACCTTTAGCCAATGCATCAATGCGTCAACCGCGTCCGGGAATCAAGGACCGGATCAAAACGAACGGGCCGCCCCCTTTATTTCCCCCTTCTCCATGCATTCAAAGTCCCGTGCGGTTGTTGGTCGCATCGCGTTTCTTTTTACTAAGTTGTCGTAGTTCAAGGGTAAGGGTTGAACCTCACGACCACCGAGTGGTCCATGCCTCTTTTCTTAGTACAGGATACGGGTCATGATGCGAGCTGTGTGCGAACTGTCAGTTAAAGGCATTGAGCTTGTCTCACTTGACTCGGCTTACCGCTAAGAGCCTCGAGGCTGTCGTAGATGTCCTTGATCTGCTCATACTTGATACTGCTAATATCAGCCATGAGGTAGGCGTTGTCACCTCTGCTGTCGGAAATCTGCTTGTCGACGTTGTGGTCGCCGAGAATCTCGTTGACCTTTCGGAGCACACCAGGAACGTTTCGGTGAATGAAGATGACCTATGATTTTGGATCAGTATTGAGTATGACAAATTCGGGTTTCGGCATAGACTTACACGAGCGGTGTCGGGCTCGTCGGAAGTCAGCGAACGGAGCTGGACCTCGGGGATGTTGACACTGCCCAGAGTAATACCCTGGTTGATGTAACGAACCAGAGCCTCACTGACTATGCGGGTGTTAGTGACGAGTTTAATATGATGTTCTAAGAGTGCACTTACCCTCAATACCAATGGCACGCTGAGCCTCCTCGGTGCTGCCACCGATGTGAGGTGTCAGAATAAGGTTCCTCAAGCTTCGGAGATCCTCGCCCCAGGCGTTGAGGTCGTTGGTGAAGTAGTCACCGTTGGCAGCGGGCTCAGCGGGGAAGACATCAAGAGCAGCACCAGCAACCTTGCCAGCACGGCTAGCCTTGATGAGAGCAGGAATATCGACAACGCTGCCACGGCTGGCGTTGATCAGGTAGGCACCAGTCTTCATCTGCTCGAACTGGGGAGTAGAGATCATGTTGCGTGTCTCAGGGAGATCAGGGACGTGGAGGGTGACAAAGTCAGCCTCACCCAAGAGTTTCTCAAGTGTAGGAACCTGGTTGGCAGTTCCCAGAGCCATCAGGGTCACAACATCGTAGTAGATGACGTTCATACCCATAGCCTCAGCGAGTACGGACAGCTGAGAACCAATGTGACCGTAGCCAACAATACCCAGAGTCTTGCCTCGAATCTCCCAGCACTTGGAGCTGACCTTGTTCCAGGTGCCTCGGTGCATCTCGTTGGATCGATCGCCAAGCTGACGGGCAAGAACGATGATCTCGGCGATGACAAGCTCAGCGACACTGCGCGAGTTGGCGAAGGGGGAGTTGAAGACGGCGATACCATTCTTGGCGGCGAACTCAAGGTCGACCTGGTTGGTACCGATACAGAAGCAGCCGATGACGAGGAGGTTCTCAGCCTGTCGGAGGACCTTCTCGGTGAGCTTTGTCTTGGAGCGAATACCGATGACTTGGACGTCACTGTGATCACCATTTGTTAGTATTCATGGTGGGGTGCATGGAGCTCATGGACGAGGGGCATTTGTGAACCCATCGATGGAGGGGCACAGCACAACTTTACACAAAAAAAAGTTGAGGGATGGTGGGGTATTTTCTGAACTCACCGAATCTTCTCAATGAGCTGGTCCTCGGGGAGGGAGGTCTTGAGGGCCTCGACCTGGTAGCCCTGGGCCTTCAGGATCTCCTGACCGGTGACATTGACGTTCTCGAGAAGTAGAATCTTGATATCCTTGGTGTTGAAAGGCTTCAAGTTCTTGGGCGCGCCACGGTTAGGAAGGTTGGCGCTCCAGCTGGGAGGAGACTGGAAAGAAGCAAGCGGCGAAGTGGCCACGTTCTTATCCCAGCTGTGAGAGACCTCACCACGCTGGGCAGCAGCAGAGAGGTTGCTGGCGATGTTTTGGGGAGCAGGCGCCATGATGAAATGTATCGACGGTCGTGGTCGGTGTGGTGTTGTTGGAGAAGGGTGGAGGGGTCGTAAAACAGCGGGGAGATTGGATTCGGAGGGAGCAATTGGAGAGCTACAGTAGGCGAGATCGTTTTAATTGTGAATAGAGGAGGTATCAAAATATTGCCCGCTGTCTAAGAAAGGATGAGATTATGGTGTGTTGAGAATTAGAATACTAGGAAGAAACTCGGACGATCAGGAGGGGAGTCAATTGGTTTTATGATGCCACCAAAATCTACGTATGAGCTGGGCTACCTATGATGAGATGACTCCAGTCTAACCAGTGCTGACAATTCAGGTCGCGACGGGCCGGATGCAGCACCAGAATTCAGGCAAATAAACATCTACCGACTTCCGCAAACTGACTCACCCTGGGTATTTGATGCCTTCACTGCCGAATCAGAGGGCATCTACAAGTAAATAGAGCATGCGCTCGGGGTACCCTTGCGGCTCTTGGTTGCATTTACACGACAGACATGAACGTGGGAGTGGGAACATTGCGGACGTGACACCTTTGGCATAGGAAAACTTTTTACGTACATTAGTCCGCTGTCGGCCACGAAAGAGCTGGCTCAGAATCCTTGGACCATTTATAACAAAGAAATCGAGGTCCAGGCCGAATATACCCTTCGGCGTTTTGGACTACCACGCCGCTAACAATACACTCAGCCCTGGACAGGACCACTTAAAAAAAAAATTATGCTGTGACAGTGGTAGTCTGCTCACTTTGGCCCTTGACCGAGACCGGAAATGCCACCATGCCGTCACGCAATGGCGTCAATCTCTGCATCTCCCGGCGCCCGATTGCTAGGGATAGGTACAGCTGTGCGTTACCGCTTCTAGCAGTCCCGCTGGCGGAGGTGATTCCATTCGGTGTGCGGCGTAGTCGGAGGTCATGCAGGCCGGCGCGGGATGCAGCGGAGCTGAGCGGCGGCTGGACAGACGGACGTCCGTTTATTGGTTTCATCCGTCAATTCAACTTGACATTTCATCTTCTGTCAGTATATTTTGAAGCCAAAGTCTCGATATGCTTCATCACAATTGGTCCTGGGTGCGATCAAGTTGAGGGTCTGTTAGTTAGCTTTCGGATTTTGCACCTTGTCCATCATACGCTACCTGGGAGCAGAAAGGAAACCCGAGATCTCGATCATAAGTGATAAAAAGACTGATGTAACTCGGCATGAGTTTAAGATAGAGGAATAGAATGCCTTTTGCGGAGTTTATTCTAACACTTTATATTGAGGTCTGATGTTTTCTTGCTCCTTGAGACCTACCCTATATGCTGCCAGCAAAGTATTGTTTCTGTGATGTTCCAGCTTATATCTTTCCAAGGACAGAGAAAGTTTAGGAGACCAGATTAATGATAGTCTTACTTTAGTCACTCAAGGAGTCTCTTGTTTTTAAGGACACAGTATTGAAACTTTGTGGAGGTTTGAGTACTATCAGCAATGATGCAAGACGTTAACGACGAATGTAAAATATATCAGAGTCAACACAACCTGTGTAAACAACATGACTCGCCGTCCTGTGACGTACATGCATATCCCCGGGGCCACAACTGAGACATTGTCGTCGTGGCGTCGGCTCCAAACATGTCTTGCATTTCCGTGGTGGTAATAACGATCTCACCGCATTTCGATAGCACAAGTATGCAGCCACTACGTCAAAACACAGTAACCAAAGACCAAGACGAGCAAACAAAAGTACACAGACAAAGCCGGTGACTATATTACTGCAACAACATACAACTTATTGCATCATGGCAGAATCATTCTCTATATATTATGCACCTGGTAAAACCCTTGCACCCTTCCCTGCCCTTTAAGAACCCATCCCTTCTGTCACTACCTTACATCCATGCCGGGAACGAAAAATCAGCGTTATTTGCAAAAAAACAAGTAAAACACAAGACAGAGAACCCCTGAAAACGAAGTAAGAGAAAAAGGCTGCAAAAAAGAGGAGGGCAACATAATAATCGCGCGGGGCCGACTTGTGCCCTTTGGCTGTGTGTCTGTCTATCAACGTGGTTTCCAGTCCCAGAGTTTGCCTGCAAAAACCATAGGTTTTGTTTCTTGCAAACGATGCCTATCAAATGACGATGCTACCTTTTTTGTTCTGAAAAACGGCACCGGCTGGAACGCCGACCTGTTTCAACCGCTTCCCATTTCTGTAGCCTTTTTCTTCCCGTCGTTCACCGCCCACCCTTTTTCTTCCGAGTAGGTCGGTGACTTAGATGAAATCCTTAAACCCGATAAAAGCCAATCATGTCATGAGTGAAATATGCGTTACGTCGCGCTCTATCGCGCCGCTCAGCTCTGTTTGCACTCAGCAGCCTCCTGCTTGGGCTTGCCAGACTCATCCTGCAGATAAAAGTTAGTTTAGTCCTAAGAAACAGGAAAAGGGCTTGCTGCGAGGTAACGTACGTCGTCATCAGACTCCTCCTCGTCATCGTTCTCCTCGCTCAGGTCATCCTCGTCCTCATCATCATCGTCGTCGAAATCGGCACCATCAAGCTCATCGTCCGAGATCTCCTCGAAAGCCAGAGCCTCACCGGTGAACCAGTCGATGGCGCGGGGGATGAGCTTCTCCTTGATGTCCTCACCGAGCTGGTAGTCGAGCTCGAGTCGCTCCTCAATGTCGGACTCGGCATCCTCGTCATCGTCATCGGTGGGAGCCTTAGGTGGCGAGAAGAAGTTGAAGAATGACTCGGTAGGAACGGTCTTCTTGACAATTCGGGTCTGCTTTGTGTCTAGAGTTGGGTTAGTCGCTAGGTTCAAAGAACAAAGGGGGTCACCCCCAAAAATTATGGCTTACTCTTGTTTCGCTGCTTCTTGCTCTCGACTCGGACAGTCAAGTCCTTGCCAGGCAACCACTCAATCTTGTCACCCTCAGCGTGGTCGTAGATGAAGTCACCACCGTAGCCACTCTCGTTCTGGTAGTAGTATGTCTTGGTAATGGTGGTGTTCTTGAAGAAATCGTTGGGAGCAAACTCGAAGATGAGACGGAAACCAGGCTTGTCAAGGTACTCCATGCGGATGTCGGTGAGGTGCTTGAGGGCAGCCTCATCACGGTCAGTGATCATCTCAGCGAGAGAGATCTGGTTCTTCATGGCAGAGAGCCAGAACTCGGGGATACCGGAAACGTTGTCAGGAACATCGGGCTTCTGCTCAGACTTGACAGCATCCTCAGTCTCGGGCTCATCGTCCTCCTCACCGGCCTTGATCTCCTCCTCAGTAGGCTCAGTCTTTCCGTTGATAATGGCGGAACGCTTCTCGTAGAGAGGAGAGAACTTGGCGAAGTACTTCTTCTCGAGCTGGAGAACCTCTTCTTGGAACTCAGCCTCGAGCTTGGAGTGGTCCTTCTGGATACCCTTAAGACCAGCGACACGTCGACGGACGGGAGCGGGCAGGGACTCGATGTAGCCCGAAGATTGGCCCACGAGGGAGCCGAGGCGACCCTGAATCATCTGGATAAGCTTGGGGTTTTGGGCGAAAACTGAAGCCGCGGCGGCACGGTCCAGATCCTCTACAGCGGGGTTAGATAATGATCCTGGTGTTGGAAGGGATTGGTCCATGACAAGTCATTAAAAACCAAAAAGAGATACTCACCCTCCTTGATACTAGCAACGCCCGGCTGTTGAGCGTGGGAAGAGATGGGAGCAGCAGTTGCGGGTGTGTTCTGAGGCGTACTGGTCGAAGGTGGGGTAGTTAGCATCGTGGATCGTGAAGCGGGCAAGCAAAGAAACAAACAATGCGAGGCAGAAGATTGATATTGCAAGGTAGAGAAGGAAATAACTTACGGAGCCACGGCGTCCTGAGCACGCTTTCCACGAATGGGCTCGGCCATTTTGTCTGATAATGAAAGATCCGAATAGGCGCTTGTGATAAACGTCTTTTGGGGACGAGGTGAGGTTGAGAGGAGAGGGATGAAAGGAAGTTGAGAAAGCAGCGGCCGTTGACGTTTGCTAAATTCTGGTGGGGGGCGATAAGTCTGAAAAAATTTGGGCACTGGGCTTGTACCTACAAAACAGAGCGAGCGAGCGAGCGAGACGGGAGTGAGAGAGACGGAGAAGAGAGAGGGCGGTAGGTAAAGGTAGACTAGTAGTACTATGGAGGAGGTTCCCCTCGGTCGGTCCAGTCTCCTCTCTCACTTTTTGAACTTGTTGGGCCGCCCACCAAGCACCAAGCTCAACTGGTCGATCGCCTAACTAAAAAAAAAATTACCTGCCCAGCCCAGCCAAACTGTGTGAGAGGATCCAATGGGTCCCCCTCTCTCCTCTGGGCGGGCTCTACGGAGTAGGTACCTAATAGCTTTGAGTGTGGAGGCGCTGTGAGAGAGCGGAGAAGTGAGACAACAGAAACCCAAGGGAGCCGGGGAGTGGAGGAGACCTACAGACAGCCACAGTAACACAGTGCATTTCCGAACGTGTTCACACGAGGCCACACAACTGCAATATGCATGTATGTACCTTTAGACTTTGTTTCCCTCCTGTGGCGTCGCACAGGGATTGGATGCGTGATTCTCTCCGACACATCCATTCGCAGTACAAGGGAAGCACTCGCCACAATCTAGACGGATTCCAGAACACAACACTCTCTGATCCCTTGCCCATCAAAGTAACCCTTCCCCTTCAGTCACCGGCCCTTCTTCTTTCAGTCACAAAGGTTCTGGAATGGTGGCGCCCCCAATGCTCAAACCAGGAACAACGACGACATATCGACGACATGCTGTTCCTGAGAATGAAAGAAAGGGCTGAATAACTGTTGTGCCTTTGGCTTCTTTTGTTGACTAGATATACCCGGCCTCGCCCGAAAGGGAACACTCGGGTCTGATGGCTCATGGCATGGCTCATACATTTATAGCAAGGTACATACATAATCTCGGGGAACCGCTTCAAAGTTACATGTTACATCGAAGAGCATGAATCAAGCGAGGCCAACCCTCCAATATCTACTGATAATAGTTCGCTTGTTGGACACGTAGGTACCCAACCATCAAAAAGCAAAGGGCCACGGATGGATCCGAAAGAATCCTGACCAAGTACATACCCCTTTGGTTCGGGTAGAAGGGTTGAAGCACAAGCATATCCAACAACTCAACTGATGGTATCTCTCTGCCTACATACGCGTGATAGAACGTGGCTCGCACGCACTGTGATGGACCCTGCACGATTGGCTGCAGCTTTGGTGAATCTCCGATACCAACAAGTCGAGGGATGCGTCACGAATCGCGCGCGCCCTTGTATCGTGAAGGAGGAGCGGGTTGTTTATGCAGCATCCTATTCGCCCACCACTTCTTTGCCTGTTGACAATAGATAAATGAAAAAAAGCGGTCGTCAAAGTGGTCAAACAAAGAAGCGGATGGCATTCACAACTAGATGCTATAGGTGGACAGTAACCCCAGACCCAGCCAAATTCTTTACCGAGGAACCTTACTCATAAAGCACCACAATCAGGAAACAATTTGACGTGGCCCTCGAGTCAGCACGCGGGCCAATCCTGTTGTCCTATGGACATCCTAAGTTAAGCCAGTAGATAACTGCATGTCATCACCAAACTTTCAGAATTATTGACGTTATGGCCTGAACCATCTCTGTTCTCAGCCTTGCGTCTTGTACTAGAAACAGACCAATGATGTATAGCGGGGCCAGTTCGGCATATCGGTATGACTCTCCGGGTCAGCCTTGGTCAGGGCACGAGCGCTGAGCCAACGACGTAATCGGGCGACCTGCAACTTATACGCAAAATTCTTATCTCGACGTTGAGGATTTGTTTGTGTATCATGCGAATCAATTTTCCTTGAACAAATTGATGGATGAAGACGCTCCTCTTAGCCCGGAGCCGGGCCAAGATCATGGCCATCGCCGCCATCGCGCATCCGATGCCAATGCCAATGGCAACGGTCGCGCTGGACTCTATCGAATGAGCTCTAATCAGAGCAGGTCGAGCATCTTTGAAGATGTTGAGATGGCGCATGAGGAGGTAACTACCAAATACTGAAGCCGTTGTCATTGTATGTTCGTAATTACTAACGATCTGTCCTTATCAGCTTTTCTCTGGTCCTGTCGCCGAAAGTCTTCCCACCAGTGTATCGGCATTTTCCCATCGACGACCTCGCGCCGATTCGACTGCCAGCTTCGCCTATTACGATGATGATAACGAAGGATTTCCCGATGATGACGACGCCGAGAGTGTAGCTGTGCAGAGCATTGCTGGCGATTACATCCGGCGCAGCGTTTCAGATATCGGAGACTTGGAATTCGGTGTTGATGGTGCCGAGGAATACGACGAATCCCCAGAAAGAGACTATCGCATTTCTGAAGATAACTACGCCCTTCGCAGACATTCATCCGCATACTCTCGCCATTCGGTGAACGCTCATCTCTTGCGACGAGATAGTACAGCCACTGCTGGAAGCTTTCGTCGCCATGGACGTGTCAGTCAAAAAGTTTATCTAGAAAACGAAGATCTCACTATCGTCATCGCCGGTTTCAAGACAAGCAAGATCGGCTCTGCAATCTATATCTCTTTGTGTATCCTTACATGCGGTCTCGCTTATCTCCTCTTCCGATGGCTGCCCCGGTGGTACGTTGGTCTGCTTGGACAAGCAAGCTCGCTTGGAGAGTGCGAATGGGTCGTGATAGAGAACCAATGGGGTGAACTTGTCACTATGGATGTCCGATCACAAATTTATGGCCGACCTTTATCAACAGTTTTTGGCCTGCCAGAGAAATTCTACTCCGATGCATTGGACGAAGATGTTGACCCCATCGTTGACGACCTCCGAACACTGGATTACCGCTACATTCGACTGTGCTTCCACCCTCTTAAAGACAAGTTCATGCTCTTCAATGGCTGGAAAGACCCTAACTGGACCGATGTGCGACTGACCCGTGCTGGTCTGGACACTGATGAAAGGGGAGTCCGTGAAGTTGTCTTTGGCAGCAACCTCATCGATATCGAGCAGAAAACAACTGGGCAACTTCTAGTGGACGAAGTTTTGCACCCCTTTTATGTCTTTCAGATCGCCAGTCTTATCCTATGGTCCATGGATAGCTACTACTATTATGCGATTGCTATCTTTCTCATGTCGGTTGGTAGTATTGCTGCTACGCTCATTGAGACTCGAGCTACCATGAAGCGCCTCCGCGAGATTTCGCGATTCGAATGTGATGTGCGAGTTCTGCGAAACGGCTTCTGGCGATTCATCAGCTCAAGTGAACTGGTCCCTGGAGATGTCTACGAATTGAGCGATCCCAGTTTGACACAGTTTCCCAGTGACAGTCTTTTGCTCACTGGTGACTGCATCGTCAATGAAAGTATGTTGACTGGTGAATCTGTCCCCGTTTCGAAGTTGCCAGCCACCGACGAAACCTTGAGTACAATGGATCTGGGAGCTTCGTCAGTTACCCCTGAGACCGCCAGACACTTCCTATTTTGTGGTACCAAGATCATCCGCGCCAGAAGGCCTCAGGAAGACCAAGGGGACGACGCCGTTGCGCTCGCCCTCGTTGTCCGGACTGGTTTCAACACTACAAAGGGTGCCCTGGTACGATCGATGCTGTTCCCTAAGCCATCGGGTTTCAAGTTCTACCGTGATTCATTCCGGTACATCAGTGTCATGGCTATTGTTGCTGCTATTGGATTCTTGGCTTCATTGGTCAACTTCATCAGACTTGGTCTTGCATGGCATCTCATTATTGTGCGAGCGCTCGATCTCATCACAATTGTCGTGCCTCCTGCCCTGCCTGCAACTCTGACTATCGGTACCAATTTTGCTCTTAGCCGACTGAAGAAGAAGCAGATCTTCTGTATCAGTCCTCAGCGAGTAAATGTTGGTGGAAAGATCGATATCATGTGCTTTGACAAGACAGGAACCTTGACCGAAGAGGGATTGGATGTTCTGGGAGTTCGAGTCGTTGATCGCGACTCGAGGAAATTCAGTGAAATTGTGACTGAGCCTCAGATGCTCTTGGCTGAAGCAACACGACAGAACGCTCAGGATACTTACCGCGCCGCGTTGCACACTATGGCCACCTGTCACTCTCTGCGGTCTGTTGATGATGAGCTAGTCGGAGATCCACTGGATCTCAAGATGTTTGAGTTCACGCGTTGGACATACGAAGAAGGAAAGCAGAGTGCTTCCGAGGAAGATGAGGAGCAAGGTGGACTGGCGCCTTCTATTGCACGACCCCCTAACGTATGGCCCCTGCGGTGACCGTGGGAAACTGATTACTGACAGTCTTATAGGGCAACATAGAGCTTGGGGTACAGAAGTCTTTTGAATTCGTTTCCAATCTGCGACGCGCCAGTGTCATTGTTCGACAATTCGGCCAGAAAAGTGGCGACATCTTTGTCAAGGGAGCCCCTGAGGCAATGAAGGAGATCTGTCGCCCTGAAAGCTGTAGGTGTTCTAACAGTATTGAGAAGTTCAAACTGGCTAACTTCCCACAGTCCCCGATGATTACGACGAGCTTCTGTCCTGGTATACTCACAAAGGTTACCGTGTTATCGGTGTCGCCAGTCGCCATCTCAAGAAGCTTAGCTGGGTTAAGGCTCAGAAGATGAGTCGAACTGAAGTTGAGAGTGATCTCGACTTTGTTGGTTTCATTGTGTTCGAGAACAAGCTTAAGCCCACAACAGCCGCGGTTCTCGAGGAGCTTCTGGCGTCCAACATTGGCGCAGTTATGGTAACTGGTGACAACATCTTGACCGCCATTAGCGTGGCTCGCGAGTGCGGACTCATGGATCGAAAGGCTCATTGCTTCGTGCCGCGCTTCATTGAGGGTATGTTTCGGATTTATGAGCTTTTGGAAACTATTCTAACCTGACCAGGTGATTTTCGCGCTGCGGAAGCCAAGATTCAATGGGAGAGTATCGACAACAATCTGTACCACTTGAATGAAAAGACCTTGCTTGTAAGTTCTTGTTGCACCTGTGATCATAATGGATCATGACTAACCCCAACAGCCTCTTCCCCCTCCTCCAGAGGCTGATGCTTCACTGCCTTTCGAGATCACCAGCCTTCGTAACTATACTTTGGCTGTCAGTGGTGATGTGTTCCGATGGATGGTTGACTTTGCATCGCCACAAGCGCTCCAACGGGTTAGTATCTCATTCTCCATCTCCTGTTGCCTCGGCTAACAAACCTCTAGATGCTCATCAATGGTAAAGTGTTTGCCAGAATGTCCCCTGATGAGAAGCATGAGTTGGTCGAGAGGCTGCAGAGCATTGATTACACATGTGGCTTCTGTGGTGACGGAGCAAACGACTGCGGTGCTTTGAAGGCCGCAGATGTTGGCATCTCTTTATCTGAGGCAGAAGCTTCCGTGGCAGCTCCTTTCACTTCTCGGGTGTTTGACATCCGCTGTGTCTTGGAAGTTATCAAGTAAGTCGAGAGAAACATTTCAATTGATGCAGTCTAACCATTTTATAGGGAGGGTCGAGCCGCTCTGGTGACAAGCTTCAGTTGCTTCAAGTACATGAGTTTGTACTCAGCAATTCAGTTCACATCAGTCACATTCCTTTATGCCAGGGCTTCCAATTTGGGAGATTTCCAGTTCCTCTTTATCGATCTCGCTCTTATTCTTCCGATCGCTATCTTCATGGGATGGGCGGGACCTGCTCCAAGACTTTGCCGCAAGCGACCTACTGCGGACCTGGTCTCACGAAAGGTGCTCACGCCTCTGTTGGGATTCATGCTCATCTGCATCTTCTTCCAAGCTGTGACATATGTCACTGTCAAGGAGCAGCCCTGGTACATTCCTCCGGTGGTGCACAAGGATGAGCCTAGCATCGAGAACTCGCAAAACACGGCACTCTTCCTTTTCTCTTGCTTTGAGTATATCCTTTCGGGAGTTATTCTTAATGCTGGACGCCCATTCCGACAGCGAACCACACAAAACTGTACGTCTTCTTATTCATCACCTCAATAGCCAGAGCTGACCATATTTTAGGGCCATTTGCCATAACCATCTCCATCGCCCTCTTGATAACCGTCTACATGATCCTGACTCCTGCTCAGTGGGTCATCGACCTGATGCAGCTGACAGACATGAGCTGGGACTATGAACTGTTCCTGATCGGTTTGGGTGCTGCTTACTTTATCGTGGCCTGGGCTTTTGAGCACTTCCTTGCCCTGAGACTGGCTCGAGTGATAGGCTCAGTCAAGCAGTCAGTGACTGGCAAGGCCAAGAAGCGCAAAGAGTATAAGGTGATTGCAGAAGGATCTCGGATTTGAATTGGAGGAAAACAAGCAAGTTGCATAGCGATTGGATGAGAACAGACTTATGTTCGTGAGTATTGATTGGAGCCGTTATAGAGGATAAAGACTGCGAAGGAAACGTGAAGCGGTTGGTCTCATTAGAAAGATCAAAATACAAGAGGCTTGGTTGGATAAAAGACCAATGCCTGAATTTTTATGGACATGTTTGCCGAACCAATTCTTCGCTGTGAATAATGAGGATTTGAAGGCCTCAATAATGCGCATTGTACCATTGGGGCCAGTCTTTCCAGAAAAGACATGAGTTCTTGATAATTGCGGGTTCTGAAATTCCATCAAAGGGAATGCAATCGATGATAGGGGACATGATATGCTGACACTGGGAATATCGTTCGCATCACTTCGGAACAGTAATTTGATCTTTTTCTTCAATTCAAGAGCCTTTTCTGCCCTATATACACCGCACTGAACCGCCTTGCCCTCTAATATCGACGCCCAATGCCTTCTCTGTTGTAATTGTCGCAGGAATGGAAGTAATCGTATATGGTAATCGTTTAGTGGTCCCAAGGGTGCTTGAGGCCGAGGAGAACGGCACCTGAAGTGTGTGTTAGCCATTGATACATCGAACCAACACTTCACAAGAAGGCAGATCATTAGAGACGTACCATCCTTCTTTGCCCGGTACATAAGCTGATTTGTTTCATTAGCAATCCATTCGTCTAAACGTTGTAATCCTGGCTTGGATGCTCCAATTCGCGATTCAAAGTCGCAAGGTCTCAGGATGACTCACGAAGAACCACATGCCAGCGCCTAGAGCTGTCGCGGTGAATCGGTAGATACGGGGAACGTGAGCCACCGGGGGCTTAGGAGGGCCGTTGAAGCTGTGGTGACCGTGACCAGCCATGATGAAATCGGATGTGATAGTCGCTCGTTTCGGGGTTCTGGACTGCAAAAGTCGGAGGCGTTAGTGGAAATTGGCCTTCGTCGAGATACTGAGATGAGTGGTATATCGTGATTGACGTACGTAGAGACCGAATTGGGAGCCGTGGACGAGGCGACGAGGATAATGAAGACACGGCAATGGTCAGTCGTGATGGAGTCGTTGAACTGGGCCAATTCGGTGATGACTCTGCTTAGGTAAGGAAAGCTTGTGATTGGGTGAGCCCGCTATGGGGTGTCTTACGGTTTAGTGCATGCACATGCTAATAGTGGATAGAGCGCTGTATAAGAGCCCAGCCCGTCTTGCGTGCATCATCATGAGTGGGGTTCCGCCCACTCTAGTTCCGGCAATCAATCATAGCGACGAGACGAGGCATCCCATAAGATACCACCTTGCGTTTGCGTTTTACAAGAGCTTCGTTGACTTCTCACCTAGACTAAGCTTACTTTCATTTTCTCAGCCTAGGTGAATTATTGCCACTCGAATCTCTATCGTTACTTTCAAGCTGAAAACCGTATTATTTCAACTTCCACGTTGTCCTTCACAAGCTATCGATAGCTGGCTTCCTTGAACGAGCTCCCCACGTTCGCCAAGCAATGACTGTCTAGAGCAATCATCCATCCGACAACATATACATATACACATATATATCTTTCAAGGGACCTTGCATTTCTGTGACACCAGACTCGCAAGCAAACGTTGCAAACACCTTCGTCATGGCGACTCCAAAGTTCAGCTCGAAATCGCCTACGATTAGACGAATACGTAAGTGGCCAGCTCCAACACATACAACACGTATACTAGAGCATCGTCACCTTGGTTTATCGACCCCATACCTAACTCGAGAAATAGTTCGTGAAGCAGCCGAAATCTCCAACTCCCCTTCTGCCGATTACACAGCCGAGCCCCTCGAATCCGACCTGTTCGAGTGGCACTTCACACTTAAGGGGCCACCCAACTCAGTCTACAGCAACGGCATCTATCATGGTCGCATAGTTCTTCCGCCCACGTACCCACTCCGACCGCCTTCTTTCCGCTTCATGACACCAAGTGGTAGATTTGAAGCCAACCGTGAGATCTGCTTGAGTATCAGTGGCCATCATGAGGAAACGTGGCAACCTGCATGGGGAGTACGGACAGCTCTTGTAGCGTATGTTTTCCTCCGGTTCTTGAAGGTACTGCATTGGCTGACATTTCATCTTGTATAGGCTCCGAAGTTTTATGGAGACGGATGCTCGTGGCCAGCTTGGAGGTCTTGAAACCACCGACGCAGTGCGCCAACGTCTTGCCAACGAATCACCGGCATTCAAATGCGCAACATGCGGCAAGGCAAATGGCGAGATCATCAAGGAATGCGAAGAGCGAGCAAAGGAAGCATCGTCGAGTGCACAGGAAGTCGAGATCCCCAAAGAGTTGAACATGGGATGGCGAGATGAGATGGGAGCCAAGAAGGAGGGCGAGAGCAAGCCTGAACAGACAAATGACGACGCCGAGACCGCTCAGCTTGCAGAGGGATTTGTTCAGACCGCGCCAGATGCTGTCACGGCTGCCAACGATTCTTCGGCCCCTCAACCACCAGCAGAGAACCGAAACCCCACTCCGACCCGAACTACACCCCTCCCCGTTCCGGCGGCTCAAGGACTTGTACCACAGGCTGCAGCACAGGCACAAGCGCAGCAAGCTCGAAGAGCAACGGACGACGGTGTTCCTCTGTGGCTTGATCGAACTATCGTTGTTTTGGTGGTGCTTTTGGTGGCCCTCGTTCTCAAGATCATCTTTGCTGTGTGATTGCGAATTATGGGTTTTCATATGTTATTGTCGGCATGGCGTATGGCGTTTTCACACGAACCAGTCAGTTAGGGGCGAATTAGATATCCGGTCAATTTGAGTCTGATGTGAATACCGTCTTGAACGTGAGGCAGGCGTCTGTATACTACTAACGTTGCTCGAATATCTAACCCCAGTGAACAAACGATTTTGGTACACTCGATTGGTAGAAGAGGCAGACTTTGTTGAGGCATTCTAGTCTTTTTGATGCGAGGCAGTCAAACACATTGGAGTTTTGTCTCTCAGATAGGGGCTGTGCTGTGGCCGCAGAAGCATCAGCATTCACGACCGGCCGGGCTCACCTGAAAGTTTATGTTCCTGGCGCCCCAATAACGAGAACTCGAAGGCGTATGCATTGAATGCTTATGTGCGCAGGCTGAACCTTGTCTCAACAAAAATATAAAAGACACCGAATCCCCTATCGTTAAAGTCAAACATACCTGCAGATGCACCATTTTCTACGGTAACCTCCTTTCCATCTCTATCATGTTAGGCCGTGAACATAACCGCTTCTATAGAATACCTCACCTATCGTACACATAAACATCATCAAAATGACCGACACTGATCCTGAAGCCATCGGCTCCCATGACCTCCTCGACCCTCGGAAGTTGAAGATGGCCAATCGCGGATATTACATACAGTCCAAGATTTTACACATCCCCGATCGATTCGGTTTCTTCTTTGCTGGTCCACCTTGGCTCCAGGTAATGGATGCTGAGTGTTTCACCAGACTATTGGCGTATTTATCAACCCTGGGCGCCTTGGAAGCATTGATTCTTGCTTATTTATGGCGGAATGAATCCTTTGAGTGGTTTATGGTCTATGAGTTTTTGGTGATAAACTGCGAACTCATCGTGGCCCTCTGGATTATAGTATGTGTCGCCCATTACACCAAGTGTGGTCACGACGAGGAGCCCTGAACTGCAAGCACTACGGCAGAGAAGAAGGTCTGAGGCAATGATGAGTTGGTTGAGGAGGAGAATCATAGTTGATCTGATCAATGGTGCAGTTGTGGTTGACACAGGAGTCCCAAGATGCCATCGTAGTTCAGTTTGAGACCGATGTGATAATCCAGTTTGCAGCTACTTCTTGTACATACGACCATACCTACCAGAAAATACGGGATCCCGTCCGCTCTCCCATAGTCAAGCTGGTAAGGGGCGGATTAGTAGTTGGGTCGGTGACGACCAGCGAATCCCCGCTGTTGTATGTTTTTGC